>CAUYRB010031772.1:0-71920 GCA_963574695.1 Propithecus perrieri | reverse complement strand
AAAAAAAAAATTACTACTAGAAGATGTTCAATTGATTATCTGTCTAGATAAGCAGGTTTCTTTTACTGTTTTAAGGTATATAAACTATGTCCAAAACCAAATTTAAACTTGGATGAGAATGCTTATAATGCTGTGTACTTTGTTAACTACAGCAATTATTTCAATAATCTTTCCTTGAAATAATAATACAAGAAAATGGGAGTTTTAGTTATTTATTGTCTTGGCTATCTTAATGCTCCCAAAAGTCTACCACTTCACTCTATTTAATTACATTTCACACAGTCACTCTTTAACTCATTCTTTCACACAGATTTTAGACAACAGGAAGCAAATCTATGAACATTTATTAAAAAAAGACTTGTTATATGCCTATTCAAAATTTTGCAGTTATTATAAATTTTAAAGCCATGAGTCACATGATCAAATGAAGGCATTTTTGTTCCACTCCCTATTTTCAATTTCACTGAGGAAAAAAATAACAGAATTTTAAAATATTACCGCTTTTTTTCCAAAGAAAAAATACTGACACAACTAAAACTCAGTAATCCTAAAGACCACCTGACCACTAACGTGCAGTTTGAATGATAAAAAGTGTGAGCTTCCCCCCGTGCACAATTTGTCCACATGGTATTGGAGATGATAAACTCTCATGATGCCTGAAGAACACACAGCTGCCCCTGTCCCCACTAGGACATGATGCGTGCAACACCCACCCAACCCACCCCTGTGCACTGTGTAGTTTGCCTCAAATATAATCACTGAGGAATTTATACCTGACTGAGGCTCAAAAAATTGCAAAGTTAAAGAAAAAGACAGGAAAAAAGAGAGGTAAGCAAAAGTCAGATGAAGAACATATCATCAAAGTAATTATATCAATGAAAAGCACGACTATTTCAGAAAAATATTTATCTCAGTATCAAAGAAAGTTGCAGACACTATGAATTCTCAACGACAACAAAAAAGGAAGAGTACAAAAATAAATTAGAGTGATTCAGAGGAACCAGTAAAATACAGCAGATGGAGACTATGGCTTGAGAGTTGGTCTCACTCAGGACAGATGAAATAACAACAAAAGAATTGTATAGAATAAAAGCTCTCATGAAAATATTAATCAGTCAGGCATGGTGGTTCACCCCATAATCCCAGCACATTGGGAGGGCGAGGCAGGTGGATTTCGTGAGCCTAGGAGTTTGAGATCAGCCTGGCAACATGGCAAGACTCTGTCTCTACAATCAATCAATCAATCAATCAATCAATCAATAAATAAATAAAAATGGCCGCCTATAGTCCCAGCTACTTGGGAGGCTGAGGCAGGAGGATCATTTGAGCCTGGGAGGTTGCAGTGAGCTATGATCATGCCACTGTGCTCCAACCTGCGCAACAGAGCAAGAACCCGTGTCCAAAAAAAAAAAAAAAGGAAGAGAGGAAAAGAGGAAGGAAGGAAGGAAAGATTGTTTCTGATTAATATAAGTCATTATTTTCATGCTTAGAAAAAAAGAAATGAAAACAAGAGGTGCTTGTTCCTTATGAATTTCCAACTTAGGTGATTTTGTAAATATAAAATGCATTTATTGCAATCAAGGTTATATAGAGGCAAAGTCGAATAATCAATAATTATAAATTACACAAAGATATTCCATGTTATTTTTTTCACTCTACAAAGAAAGTTGTTTAACTTAAGCATCAGTCATGGCTTGGCAGGCCCCAGAACACAGAATTATCTTGATTTTTCTTCAAAGTCATTATTTTTCCAGATTTTTACTATAGTAAAATACATGTTACATAAAATATACCATTTTAATAATTTTTAAATGTAAAGTTCAGTGGAATTAAATACTCACATTGTTGTTCCCCACCACACTATCCATTCTTTAGAACTTTTTCATCATTCTAAACTTAAGTGTGCTTATTAAACAATAACTCCCTATTTCTTACCTCTTTGCCTGTGGTAATCTCTATTCTACTTTCCGTCTCTATGAATTTGGCTTTTCTAGGTACGTTATGTAAGTGAAATTATACAATATTTGTACTTTTGTGCCTGGCTTATTTCACTTAATGTAAAGTTTTCGAGGTTCATTCAAGTTGTAGTATTTTCTTAAGGCTGAATTATATCCCATTGTATGCATATATAACTTTTATTAATATGTTATTTATTATCTATTGTATACAAATATCTGCTCCAGTCCCTGCTTTCAATTCTTTTGGGTATACAGTTGGCCTTCTGTATCTGCAGGTTCTAACATCTGCAAACTCAACCACAACAGATCAAAAATATTTAACAAAAACAACAACAAAATAAACAATGCAACAATAAAAATAATACAAGTTAAAAAACAACATAGTATAACACCTGCTTACATAGCATTTAGGTTATATGTAGGTTATATGTAAATACTATGTTACTTTAGATAAGGGACTTGAGCATCCATGAATTTTGGTATCTGTGCGGGATCCTGGAACCAATCTCCTGAGGATATGCAGGGACGACTGTATGTTCAGAAATAGAATTGCTCCACGGTTTGGTAATACTGTTTAAATTTTTTAGGGACCACTGTACCATTTTCCACAGTAGCTGTATCATTTACCTTTCTAGCAGCAATGCACAAGGGTTCCGATTTCTTCACATTCTCTCCAGCACTTATTTATTTATTTTTTTTTAATAATAGCCATCCTAAGGGTGTAAAGTGTTATCTCATCTCACTGTAGCTTTGATTTGTATTTCTTTAATGATTAGTGACACTGACCATCCTTTTATGTGCTTATTTGGCCATTCGTCTAGGGAGAAACTTGCATTCAAATCCTTTGCTCATTTTTAAACTGGGGTGCTTATTTTTTATTGTTGTTGATTTTTTTCTATATGATTAAAACTCTTAAAGCCTGGCTTTATTATTAATTTATTTATAAGTATTTTATTTATTAATTTATTATTAATTAGGTATTAATACCTAAAACAAAGTGGAATAAGAAATTTAAAATAAAAAATCACAAATTCTTTTAAGCAAAAGATCATATTTCATAAATTTTAAGTTTTTTCTAAGAATAAATTTCTTCATTACCCAGTTCTTAGAAATAAGATTTTATAAAAATGAGTATGAGAACAAATACAAAGTCATTCCTACTAGAACACTTGAAAGCATCAGAAATATATAAATTTTGGCATAAATAAAAGTAAGTATTATGGCTATCTATAAATGAAATTGAAATTATAACAGTTTTGCCAGTTCTCAAAGGTATAATTTTTTAAATTTCAAAGGTGCTAATATGTCTTGAAAATTTTCTGAAATCATATAAACATTTTATTTCTTTTGTATTTACTTTTAAGAATTTAACAATAATCTATTATTTTTGCCTTCAAATAATGCTACATTTATATTCTAACATC
Source organism: Propithecus perrieri (assembly GCA_963574695.1). Taxonomy (NCBI): domain Eukaryota; kingdom Metazoa; phylum Chordata; class Mammalia; order Primates; family Indriidae; genus Propithecus; species Propithecus perrieri. Next base: position 68,538 of record CAUYRB010031772.1, on the reverse strand, counting down.
TAATTTTAAGTGACCCTGTTAGATATAAATTTATAGGTAACAGATAAGCCATGTTAAGAAATGCAATTTTTCACTTATACTCATCTTATTATAAAAGGTCTTTAATAAAATAAAACTCATATTACTGTACATTGGTTTTCAGTTGAGTGTGCAAATGCATTCTATTATTTCAAGGAGATAATTATTCTTCTGAAATGATAGTTTATGGCATAAGGTGTCTGTGTATAAATATATGTGTGGGTGTGCATGTGTATGAATATGTAATATATACACACATATTTACGCTTATGTGTGTGTGTATATACAAAATGTTTTCACTATTTAACATACAAGATATATAAATGTTTGTGTGTGTGCTCATGAAGTCTCCCATTAGGTACTTCGGTCTTCTTTAAATCACTCTCATTAACAACTTAGAGTCCTCCTTGAATGTTTCCCTTTTCAAGTTTGTAATTATTTATGTATCTTTGATGTACTGGAGGCTTGGAACATTTGGAGGAAACTGAACTAAGGTGGGGGAGTCTGGAAAAGCGATATGAACTCAACAGTGGGGAGCAGGTCACTTGAGATACACGTTGAGTTTGTAAACAGCGGTAGTGGACGGCAGGGACCTTGCTGACCTAAGCCCAGCCTTACTTATACGTTGGCCTTGGCTTAGGACAAACATCCCCATTTATGGATAGGAAAAGCTAGATCGTTTGAGGTTTAGCAATGGCAGAAACCTCTGATTTATCAGCAGCTAAATAATAAATGTTGTTATTGTTTTCATATTAAACTGTGCTTGCTGACTTACAGGCAGCGCTCGTATAGCGGTTAAACCTACAGGCTCTTTCCTTGACAGAGACAGATTCCTTGAGTGTGAACCTCAACTCCACCAGTCATTAGTTGTGTCATCTTCGGCAAGACATTTGAACTCTCTGTGCCTCAGTTTCCTCATTTGTAATGGAGATAATAAGAATATTTGCAGATTCACCATAGTGATATGTATAAAGTGCTCAGAATGGCATCCAACATTATATGTATCTGTTAAATTAGTAAAATAGTCAACATGATGTTTACAGAAATGATTTGTTTTCTTTTTTAAACCAAAACTATAAAATTTTAACAGTTAGTAATTCTTCTCCTGTCTCACACAACAGCACACAAATAAGTAGATAAACCCCTTCCTTATGGTGACACTCTATCAAAGGGCCATCTGGTAATCTTCTTGTTGTCGTTTTTTTCTCACTTTTTAAATTTTCTGGCATGTCGTGAAAAATTAAATTAAATTAGAAAGAGATTAAAATAGAAATGATTTTTCAGACTGTGGAAAAAGCTGCTAATACATTGAGGTATAAAAGTTGATGATTACTGAAAGTATACTCAACAACTTGTTTGTATTTATATTTTGCAAAGAAATTTATATTATAATGTAATAGGCTGAATAATTTCCCCCTCCCAAAGATATCTACAAATCACCAGAACCTGTGAATATGTCAACTTATATGGTATTATACAAAAGGATTTTTAGATTTGATCGAATTAAGGATGTCAAAATTAAGGAGATCATTCTGAATTATCTGGATGTGTCCAATATAATCACAAAATAAATACTTCTATAGAAATATATTTTCTACCAGTTATTTATAATTGTTTACGATTCACTGTCTTGGGAAAAGATTGTAAATTAATAATACTTATTAATTTACATGAAAAAATGAGAAATTAAATTTCTACAAGGGTTTTCTCTTTACTGACAATTAAGATAACAGTCACTTCATACAGGCATATAAGCAGCAATAAGCCATTAATACTATCTGAATACTATGCTATTTTTAAAAAATGCAGTTTCACTAGCACATTATAGTTCTAGGGTTTTAAACTTTATAGGGAAGGCAACACACACACACACGCACATGCACACCCACAAAATAAAGTGCTAGTTAATTAGTAGGTTATCAACCTGGGAGAAACTAGCTGCCAATGCTACTGTCCACTGACCTTCTGAGAAAACATACTATATACCTCAGGATTTTGTTATCTGAATATTGATATTTTCCCCACTAACTCATATTCCCATTATTATGAGTTCAATTAAGTCCTCCCAAAAAGATGCTGAAGCTCTAATCCCCAGCAACTGTGAATATGACCCTATTTCTATGACCTCATTTGGAACCAGGGTCTTTGCAGATAGTCAAATTAAGATGAAGCCATTAGGGTGGACTTTGCTTGAATTTGACTGTGTCCTTTGGGAGTTCAGACACAGGGACAGGGACAGACAGAGGGAGAACACTATGTGAATAGTACTCAGTTTCTGGTATTTGGTTACAGCAGCCCCAGCAAACCCACACACTGACAGAATGAAAGTTTCCTGCAGGAAATTTAATGCTCCCATTTCCCAGGTTGTACCTGAATGAGTCTGAGGAAGAAATCTTTATTAGTGCCAGCCAGAGAAAACCCTCAATCGGAGAAAAGAAGTACAGTGGTTGAAGTGATAGGTACCGACCGTACTGCAAAATATTTACTGTAACTCCTGGTGATCTCAATTGAGGGCTAAGATTTCGGAGGGATCTTCAACGGATCTTCTACAAACATACACGAATTCTTACGTATTCTCAGTTGAGATCCTTGCCTGTGTCATTTTTTGTTCTCCTAAATACCTTGCAAGAAAGTTTCCTCTAGGGAAAACACACAATCATAGTCATAATATTTCATTAAGTATCTATTAATGACCAAAATCCTCAAGATTAGCAGTGGAACTCAGGAACTCTTAAAGATCAAGCATAGAATGCCAACTCTAAGAAAAAATAGCATGTGGGCAGAATTTTAAGAATGACACTCGGTGACCCTCAGTCTTGCATAATGCCCTCCACTTTGAGTGTGGGAGAACCCAAAGATAGCTTAAGATGTCATTCCTATGATTTATGTTGTGTTATATAGCACCATTGACCTTAAGAGAGGCACACTATCTTGGCTGACCCAATTTAATTGAGTCCTTTAAAAGCAGAACCCAAGTGCCCGTCAATCCATGAGTGGATTATTAAAATCTGGTATATGTTTACAATGGAATATTACTCAATCATAAGAAACAACAGTGATCTAGCACCTCTTATACTTTCCTGGATTAAACTTAAGCCCATTATCCGAAGTGAGGCACCACAAGAACAGAAGAATGGGCTCCACCTGTACTCGCCATCAAATTGGTACTAACTGATCAACACTACGGTGATCACATAGCAGAAATACTCTTTAGGGATTAGGGGAATGGGGGGTAAATCCACAACTAAAGGACACGGGGAGCACTGTAGGAGGGGAAGGGCATGCCTTTAACCCGCGCTTGGGTGAGGCAAAGACATAAAGTGTACCATAATGTTCACAATACCCTGAAATAAATAATAATAATAATAAAATAAGTAAAAAAAAAAAGAACCAATGGAGCTCATCTAGGGAAAAAAAAGGAAAAAAATCCTAAAGGAACAGTTGTGCGGATGACTTATGAAGAGGTCTCCATATGCTATGTTGCTCAGCAAATAGCATAACTAAACATGTGAATGAGAAAGGACGAGTATATTTTTTTGCTGAATAAACAAATGACAGAAAGATCACAGTCTAAACAGGAGACAAACAAAATGTGGCTTGATTCACAGCATTTGATGGATTGTATTTGATCCTGATGCCTGAAATACTGACCTTTCAGTGCAGAAGGTTGGTGACTTAAGATGATAGCATCTTATCTATGGATTCACTCTTACTTCCTGGAGTCGTAGAAATGTTTTCATTATCATAAGACTGCAAATATCACTCACAGGTTTTCAGTTTTAGAGCCAACAAGAACGTGGGAAAATCACTGTTATACACACAAAAAAGCAAGTGTAACCTTGGCAATATATATAAAAAAAAAACCTATTTGGGAGATAGATTTTGAGAAAGAGAGAGAGAGGACAGGAGAAGAAAGGAATGAGGAAAGTATAGTGTTACTACTTTCTTTTTTGTACATAGTGGGAAAAATAATGACTAAAATTGTTGGATCAAGATATAAAGCTTTGAGTAATTTATTAAATCTCTCTTGCATGTGTACACACTCTGTCTCTTCCTCTCTGTCTTTATATATACATATATATCTACATCTCTATCTACCATGTATCCAAAATTTTAGAAGAGTGGAAAGGGAAAAAAAGGTGATATTATAGGACAGATTTCCCATCATTCATAGCATGGTGTCAATAGAGATTATTCATAAAAAAACAAGCTACGTATGGATACACACATTATAAAAGTAAAAGTAAGTCTCAAAACAACACAGAGAAGACAATTCAAAGTGGTACCTCTAAAGCATGTGAATGGAGTGGATTTGGAACAGGGAGTATAATTTTATAACTTAGTGTATCGGTATTATATAAAATTGTATTAACACTTTAATACAGTTAATTCTAGGGTTTACAAGTAAAATTAAAAAACAGTCATGGAAAGGAAAAAATCAAAAGCAGAAATATGCATGAAAATTAGGTTCAAAAGATTATTATCATTTGCAATAATTGCTTTTGACAACAGAAAACAATACTTACCCTCAAGGTGATATTTTCAGTGAAAGAACAATTTGAAATACATTCATTCTCTTCTCATTAATTCTGCCTCCAAATTAACGTATAATTTTGTGTTCTAGAAAAGGTAGTGAAGTCAAGTGTTTTGTTTTGTTTTTTAAATGTCGGGAGATGCAAAACCACAAAAGAGAAAAACTATGTGTTAGTGCTTTTCATTTCACTTTTTTGTTTTGACATAGCAAGCAAACTAGGAAAGAAAAAACATTAACTTTCATATGGAATAAAAAATAGAATTTGATTTAATAGTTAAAGAAAGGAGAAAAAACATTTTTTGTCGAGACCCACCAAGATAAATTCTGTTTCTGTCAAAATCCTCCGTTTCCTGAAATTCCCATTTACCCCAAGTAATACAGCTTAAGTGTTTGGAGAAGCACCCTCCTAGGCAATACACCATGATTTTTAATATTGAAAATCTTTAACCAAGAATTCTTTGAGTAGTAGCTGGACAGGAAAAACTGTTTTTTGGTTTTTTTTTAAATAAAATTAGTTATTTTAAATGTCAACCTACATTGTTTTTCTGGTACATAAAATGTATGATTTTGAAATTGTGATTTTGAGGAAGTGGAATACTAATAATCTTCACAATTTTTTTTTAATAGAAATCATAGAAAAATACCACGTGCTGCCTAAGAAATGTAAAGTGAAATGGCATTGCCCTCAGTTTTCTGTTGTGCATGATGATTTTTATTTTATTCTTGTCTGGATCCCTTTAACCTAAATTTGTTATACACTTCTCAAAAATGATTAACATTCTTAATCACACAATTTTACTTTTGAATTTGAAAATAACAATTATTTTTTGTAAAACATTCTGCATTTGCAAGAAACAAATTACTCTTTTATTTTAAACTATCCCCTAGAACTGCGATTTAGGCCATTAATAAATCCATCTAAGAAGATAGCTATTTTACGGAAGTAAAAAAAAAAAAAAAGGAGTATTCACTATCTTGCACAAGAATGTATGTAGTCCACTGTCCTTCTCCTTCCACCTGTTTGAACTCAGATCCTATCATCCCCCTCTCTCTCCCATATAGTCACTGTAGTTGCTGAGTCTTGAACAGGTGGAAGCAAAGGTTTTGCATGGCCATTTCCTGGGCTTTGGAATCTTGCCCCAGATTCTCACTTGGCTCATCCTTCGCTTCTTCCTTTCATCAGACTCCTGATCACCCTCCTTACACCACCCCCGCCCACGTTCCAGATTCCCTGGGCCCTACTACTCTCTGTCTTCCTTAACCTGTTTTAACTTTCTTTACAGTACATATCCCCTGGTATTGTGCATTTATCTGTTTTATTTACTGTCACTTTCCTCCTATCAGCATGTTAACTCCTTGAGAGCAGATGTTGTGTTTGGTTCACTGATTGTGAAATGACTAAAACCAACGTGATACAGAATCCTCAGTCTCCCCTCTGCCACTTCTACTCCATCCCCTCCCCATCGGTCTATCTTCCTTCTCCCTCCCTCGCCCCCCATTTCTTTTCTAACTGGATTACACCAAAGATCCCAAGCAAGTGGCAGGGCAAGTTTGGGTTACAGACAACAGTAAGTTCTTGAGCCAAACCACAAGGACACATAACTAACCTTTCCCCAGTCCATAAAAACACCAACCCTGCATTAATCTGGCAGTCACCTGGATGCCCCTTGATACATAGCAATTTCATAATGCCTTTAACCTCTATTCAAGTCACTGAAATAATTTTCTTTTGATAGCTCTGTATCTTGCTCCTTGAACAGTGTCAGGCCTATGATAGGGACTCAATAAATATCTGCTGAAGAAATATTTGTTTATATCCTTCCTGCTGTGATCATAATGTCCATACCCTTAGAAGCAGCCTTTTTACTGCTTGTCATTTCATTTCATTAAATTTTCCTCTACTAAATAATTTTAATATGTTTTTCTATTTATGGACATATAACTGTTTCTTTTATTTAGACATTTTTGTTATTATGAATATTTCCACTGTGAATTGCATGTAGCTGAAATTTTATCTTTGATTTTGATTCCCCTTCTTGAGGCCCAATGTGCTCTAGACCATATCACTGTGTGTGTGCGTGTGTGTGTGTGTGTGTGTGTGTGTGTCCATACTATCTCCCAAAGCACTTGAGGTTAACAGGCATTAAACACAAAGCTGCACAACTTACAAATAGCAACTTAAATTTAGCTACCATTTTTTTTTTTTAATATTTAAGAGTGTGAAAGGCATAGTATTATACTATTTCAAACATAATTAGTGGGAAAGATGCATTTTTCATGGTGAACTAAAGCCTACTGAAGAATTCCAAAAACCCTTCTGAGCCATTGGATTGCTCCAGGAGCTTCCCAGTGTGGTAGGAAACTGACCTGCAGCACTCCTACCCTCTTTGGCTTGTGTCTTTCTGCGTTTATTCACATTCATAATGTGTCTGTTTCTTTCTTAACAAAAAAATATGCATTTCCTGTTTATTTCTAGAGATAAAATGTTAGTGCTTAAAAATCCCAATATTTAAGCACTTTAAGAATAAATTTCTAGGAGTGTAATATTAGGTCAAGGAGTAGGATTTACATAAATGTTGACAAATTGACTTTTCAAATTGAATGTCTAAATTTACTCTCCCACATGTGTGTTATATGGTGCCATTTTCCTCACTTTGATAAACAATGTTTATTATCAATTTTAAAAAATATTTTCTATGGAATTTCTTTCTTATTATAATTTTTATTTATTTGAGTACTTTTGAGATAAAACATTTTTACACATGCTTTCTGGACATTTGACAGTCTTTCATAAATTGTCTATTCAACCTATGAGAGAACTCATCTTTTATTTTCAGTTTCACCTACTTATGAATGTCTTGCAATATTTTGTGGCATGTTGCGTGGCTTTAATGTTGTTGGTAGTTTTTTGTTTGTTTTAAACCTATTCAATATTTTAACTTTAATTAAGTGAAATCTGTTTACTTTGTGATTTTCCCTTCCCCACACTTATAGTCCCACCTTGGGCATAGGTTTAGGACAGCTTCCTCCCTCTTTTGCTTGCATAATCATCATAAACACTCCTGCAAAGGGCCATGACATCAAGAAAGAGACTGACCATGGTGAGATGTCTGCAGAAGCTCTGCCTGTAAGAACTCTGACGCCTCTTCCTGATATAGGCAGCAGCAGCCTGGGGAAGCTCTGCCCATGTAGAGCAGCTGCACTCCCCTCACCCCACTTCCTCCCTGTTCAGTGTTTCAGGAAATTTGAGTGTGCTGGTCTCCTGGGCTATAGTACCTTGGTTCATTTCCACCTTTCTCTTATCAGTCTTGTGTGTATGTTGAATATATTTGCATGACTGTTTGTGTGTGAAAGCTTCTCGATAAACTGTGAATTTGAGAGCATTTAATTGGTCACTTAGTCATTGTGAAACCTCTGGGTCTGCAGTCAGACTTAGCACAACTAGGCTGATTGAAACCTGACACAAAAACACCGTACCCCTACCCTAAGAAAGAACACTCCAGGGCTAGATGGCTGTACTGTTGAATGTCACAAATATTTAAGGAGGAATTAACACCAATTCTATATATGAGAATGCTCTTAAATCTAAATGCAAAAATTCTCAGCAAAATATCTGCTAATACAATCCAGCAATACATGAAAAAGGTGATACATCACCACAAAGTGAGACTTATCCAAGGTATACAAATCTGAGATATGCAAACATTCAAAAATCACTCAATGTATTTCATCGTATCAACAGACCACAAAAAGAAAAATCATATGATCATGTGAATAATAGATATTGAATTTTGTTGCAGGCTCTGTTAGGTTTTAGTGTGAAAATGTCAGTTCTTGGTGCACCCATGGCGGAAGAATGACCAGACACGCCAAAGTTAGGCAAGCACAAAAAGGAGGTTTATTGAGGACAGAAAGCTAGGATTATAGGGCAAGAGCAAGATATAGGTTTACAGAGCATTATACATGTTGCACCAATGAGGACCAGACCCATTGTCACGGCAAAGGGAGCGCAAAAGAAAGGCACAAAAAGGAACTTGGTTATGGTCTGCGTTTTGTTTTATAATGCCCAGATTGGGACTCCCTCATGGTTCAGAGTCACCATGGAACCACTTTGATTGGGCGGTTGGGAGTCACATGATCTGAGCCTTAACTATGAATGAGGGTTGTTCTAGGTCAATTTCCAGACTCTATGGTACCTATGCTGCTTCACCTGTGGGCTAGAGAGTCCTCTGCATTCTTTTGCAGCTGGCATGCTAAGTTGATTGGCAGATTTGTAGGGTATTCCTTCCTCCCCAGGTATGGCAGTCACTCAGGAGATTAGGGTGGGGCAGGACCAAGATGGAGGCAACAGCACCCACTTTCATCCCTAAGAAATCTTGAATCCCTTGCTATCTACCTAACATTTCTGCATCTCAACAAAATTCAATATTTATTCATGATAAAAATTCTCAGTAAACTAGCAATGGAAAGATACTTCCTCGACCTGATAATAGGCATCTGTAAAAAACCTACAGGTGACATCATACTTAAAGCTGAAAGACTGAATGATTTTACCAAAAGAATGAAGAAGAGAAATGAGGTACTTTCTTATCCTCTTACTCAACACTGTTACCAAAAGTCCAGCACTTGTCCCTGATGCGGAATCAGTGAGAACAAAGAAAGAGGACATGTGGTTTGAGGAAAAGGAAAGAAAAGTTTATTAATTTGCCAGCAAATGAGGAGGGCAGTAGACTAGTGTTTCAAAGGTTGCCATCCTGCCTTTACACAGAAAAACAGGGCTTTTTAAATAGAGGTTTTCAGTGGTTAGGCTCAGGTCTACACGACCAGTGTCATATGTTGTGACTTTGGGCTTTCGTTGCTTAACCATAATTGGTGGTTTCTCTCAACGACCTTATCTCCAGTGACAAAGATCTTGTGATGCTTGAACAATTCTGTTGAACCATCTCCTGTGCTTTAAGATACTAGAAAACAAACAGCAAAATACATTTTTCTGCCCCTTTGTTTACTGGCCTTGGTAAGGACTGCAGGTTTTAATTCCCAAAAAGGGTGGGAGGTTTTAAAGAGACAACTCATAAAACATTTAGTTGCTCCTTTTCAGACTTTTATCTCTGTTAAAATGCCTTTATGAAGCTCTTAGCCAGTGCAGGAAAGCAAATAAATAAATAAATAAATGGGTACTGATTGTGAAAGGAAGACTAAAACTCCCTCTATTCATAGACAACATGATTGTCTACACAGGAAATCTGAAGGACTCTAAGTAACAGCTCCCAGAACCAGAAAGTGAGTTAAGCTATGTCATAGTATATAAGGCCAGCAATCAAAAATCAAATGTATTTCTCTGTATAAACAATGATTAATTGGAAATTGAAATGGAAAAACATTATCAATAAAATATCAACAATAACACTAAGTCTATTATAATATGGACAATGTATGCTGAAAATTATAAAACACTGATGAACAAAAGTGAAATAAGATTTTTATATAATAAATAGAGAGATGCACTGTATTCCTGAATTGGAATACTCAATATTGTTAAAATGTCAATTCTCCCCATTAATCTATACATTTAATAAAATTCAATCAAAAGTCCAGCAAGATGTTTTATAGATAACAGCAAGCTGATTTAAAAATCTATATAAAAAGACAAAATAATTAAAACAATTTTAAACAAGAAGAAAAGGTCAGAATACTAATAATACTATAAATTTCAAGATTTACTATAAAACTACGGCAATCAAGACTGGTATTTTTGAAGGAATAGACACATAGATTAATGAAAGAGAGCAGTTAGCACAGAGTTAGACTCACACGTGTGTCAGACGATGTTTGGCAAAATTGCAAAGATAAAAGATAGGCTTTTAAACAAATGATGCTGGAACAATTGTACATCATTAAGCAAAAATATTGAACTATGAACCATACCTCAAACATTAAACAAAAATACACTCAATTTAGATCTTAAACATAATATAAAACTTAAAATTATAAAACTAATGGATAAAAACTCAGAAGAAAATCTATGGGACTTCAGGTTAGGCAAAGATTTCATAGATATGACACCCAAAACATAATCCATATAATCAAAAAATTGAACATGATCCCTAAAATGAAATCTTTTAATACTAGAGGGTTTCCAAAATTAAAAATATTCTTTTTTTAAAGACATTGTTAAGAGAAGGAAAACAAGCTATAAAGAGAATATATATATGCAAATTGCATCAAACTCAATAAAAAACAAACAGCTAATTGAAAAATGGGCTAATGATTTGAACAGATACTTCACCAAAGAATATGTGAAGATGGCAAGTTAGCCCATGGAAAAACCCTCACATAATTAATCAGTAGGGAAATGTAAATTAAAATTACAATGAGATGTCACAGCATATCTCTTAGAAGGGCTAAACAAAACAAAGCGAAACAAAGAACTGACAATAGCAAGTGCTGCTGAGGATGCAGAGTATTTGCAACCCTCATATATTATTGGTGGAAATGCAAAATGGTACAGCCACTTTGGAAAACCATTTGACAGCTCCTTATAAAGTTGAATATATACTTGCTCTGATTCAGCCATTCCACATCTAGGTATTTACCAAAGAAAAATGAGAAGTTATATTCACATAAAAAAACTTAATGCAAATGTTAATAGTATCTTTGTTCATAATGTCAAAAAGTAAAAAAACTTCAAAAAAGTCCTAAACTTAATGGATAAACAAATTGTGATATGTTTGTACAATGGAATACTACTCACCAATGAAAAGAAATACACAACATTGATGAATATTAAATGCATTATTATACCAAGTGAAAGAAGTTGGACTCAAAAGGCTGTATATTTATGATTTCATTGATATGATATTCCCGAAAGACACAACTGAAAGTTATCAAAAACATAGCAATAATTAATATTGGGGTGATGGGAGACGTTAATTACATAGAGACAGAACTAGGGAATTGGTGAATGATGGGACTCCTGTGTGTGCTGAATGTGGTGATAGTCAGCTAATTATACGCATTTGTCTAAATTCAGAGAGCTCCACAATAAAAAGAGTACATGTCTCTCTATGGAAATTTAAAAATTGCATAAAATACAATAAAGAAAAGAAGAAATAAAAAAGACTTAAGACAAACTAATAGGACTAAGTTAGTCATGATCAACCTAAGCATGATTACATCAGTGTACTAGCATTTAACAGCTTTTACCAAATATAACAACAATATACCTTCTCGTTTTTAAATGAATTTGACAGACCATGTAAAAACTATTGTGGTATATTTCAAACTCCAAATAATGTTGTTTATCAGTATCAAAAATCAGATTGGCTTATATTTCCACAGCAGTGTCAAATATTTTTAATAAAATATTTTTCTTTTGTGGCTGATTTTAAAGGCAGTGCTATTTTGTTGTTAATGTTGATATTTTCTGAGTAACAGAAAATAGTTCTTTTTGTCATATTAACTAATAGCATTCTATCAGTATTTTCCTAAAAAGAAATAAATTTTGGAAATAATTTTCTATTATATTTTCTTTGTTTTTAAATGAATCCAGTTGAACTGAAAAGATTTCTACACTGACAAGATGTTATGATAAATTATATTTGTTCATGTTATAATGCTAAATATTCTTTGTAATCACGTATTTTGATACCATTTGCCTATAATTTATTTAGGGGGAAAAAAAAGAAGACAAGTGAGTCAGTCCAATCTCTGTCAACCCAATATAATTGATTAAGGCAAAGATCTCTGTCAATGGAGGATTATTAAACTGAAGTTGAGGATGTGCCCAGGAACAACACAAACCACAGACAAATCTGTGGCTATTTTTCCAACATGGGATTTGGGAATTCAGGTTTAGCTTCTTTCTTTAATACAGAAAAAAGTAAAGAGGAGGAGGGTGGGTAGTGAGACAACGTGGTTACATTCTTGTGAGACCCAAGAAATATTTTACATAATATAAGGTGAATGTTAGAAGAGAGAAAAGGAGTGAAGGAAGCATCAATTATGCAGATGTTCCCAGAGCCAGGTGGGTAGAAGAATGTTTTATCCTGTGTTGAGTCTGTTCTGCACCTGGGAAGATGAACCTGTAATCAACATTATTAGGGTGGAATTGAATAGACCTTAGTTTTATCAGCGGGACTTAGCCTGCAGATCCAAAGTTACAATTTGCATGTCCTTGTTTATGGGAAACTGATAAAGAATTTCCTTATGAATGATCTATAGGGGCAGTCCTTCACAGGTGTCTCAGGCCTTTATCTTTCCTAGGGGATCTGACTGATGTTTAATGTTAGTAACAGTTATTCTTTTGTAAAGGGATGTTGCATGACTCTGCCTCCTTCCCTTTTGCAGAAGGAGTTGGGGGGTGTTATTCTTGAGATTTTTATTTTCCTTTACATCTCCTGATCAATTGGATCTCCAAGTAACTCAATTATATTTGCTAGGAGAAATCTTATTTACAGAATGTCCTTAGGATGTCATTGGCAAAAAAGATTACCTATAGTAAATAAATAAAGAATTTATGAGCCATGTTTCCTTTAAGAATGCCAAATTTGCAATATAATGTTGGGCTATAAAATGGAGATATTTTATAACTTAAATGCTCCCTGGTTGTGAGGAGCCCTATAAAACCTAACGTATTATTGGGAGATAGACAGCATGTGTCTGATGTGGCAACAAAAAATTTGGGAGCCTTTGTGATATCGCAGCCCCCTTTCTACTTTGTCTGTGCCTCTTCATTGCTCGTATTCTAGATTATAAGTGAATATTGATACTGGGTAAACTCTGATTCCTGTGAGAGTTTGTGACAATTTGATCCTTTGTGTTAGCTCACCCTATGATTGTATTAAAATAATACAAAAGGAATAAAATATAGTATGATATTGTGAAATACATATTTGGTCTTCATCCCTGGTCCTTGAGACTGAGCTCCTAACTGATATCCTTCAGCACTGATAGGGGTGCTAGGAGAATCTATTGTTCTAATATTTGGTATTGTCCCCATTTTCTGCCACTCAACTCCTAAAACTTTTGAAATTTCTTAGGTGAGAAGTACTTTTTTGTATGCTGGTAAGATGACTGGTTGCTGGGAAATCCTGCTAAGCTTCAGGGTGGGGGCTGGTGGTCAGGGGCACAGACCATGTGAGCAGAGGGATAGAAATTTCCATCCCATCCCCAACCTCCAGAAAAGGTAGAGGAGCTGAAGGTTGAATTAATCATTGTTGGCCAATGATATAATCAATCATGCCTATGTATAATAATAAAGCCTCTCTACAAACCCAAAAGGACAGGGTTCGGGGAGCTTCAGATAGCTGAACACATGGAGGTTCCTGGAGGGTGGCATGCCCAGGACATGAATATCTGTGTCCCTTCTCCTATAACTGGCCATATGCATCTCTTCCATCTGGCTGTTCATTGGTATCATTTTTAATGCCCTTTAAAATAAACCAATAAATATAAGTGTTGCCTTGAGCTCTGTGAGTTTTCTTAGCAAATTAATCTAATCCAAAGAGAGGGTCATGGAATCACAAGTTATAGCTGATTGGTCAGAAGCACAGGTCATAAACTGGGACTTGCGATTGACATCTGAAGTGGGGCAAGTCTTGTGGGACTGAGACCTTAATCTGTGGAATCTGATGCTATCTCCAGGTTGATAGCATCAGAATTGAGTTGAATTATAGTATACCCAGTTAGTGTCCACCAGAAAAATGCTTGGTGTGCGATGAAAAAACCACACACCTAGCACGAGAAGTGTTGCGTTGAATGTTGAATGAGTGAGATTAGGAAAAACAAACACTTGGGTTGGTTTTTCTTATCTCTAAGACATAGATAAACAGACAATAACAAAGTTAACCAAGATGGGCTGTCTTCAGATGAGAAATATAAACACATTTCTGAAAGATGGAAAATTTACAGTGGAGTGGAGAAATAACCAGAGATTCTGGTACTTAGGATACTTGTGAAGTTGCTAATAGAGGAGGAAGTTAGTTTTACTTCTAAAATATCAGAGTGACTTAGACTATGAAAACATTGGTAATATTGAGGCAGGATAATGAGAATTTGTATATGGAACAGCTAATCCCTTCATTTTACTCTCCCCCTTACTATCCAAAGAATTCTCAGAAGCCAGTATCAATAATAACAGCATTGGTGAAAACAGCACACTCTCAGCTAGTGCTTACCACGTGACAGGTACTGTCCTAATGCTTCATATATGTTAAAACTTATCTTCACATATACTTCTAAGGTAGGTATTATTATTATTCCCATTCTGCAGTTCAGGAAATAGAAACACAGAGAAATTACCTATTGCAACCAATAATTAGAAGAACTAGAATTTGAACCTAGGTAGTTTGACTCTCGAGTCCATGTTCTTAATCATTACCATGTTTGTATATGTCTTCTCTGCTCCCTTGCAGCATAAAAGGTAGACATCCTGTCTGACTGCCTGGGACGGTCAGTTGTATATGTCAGTTTAGCTAGGCTACACTCCCCAGTTATTCAATCAACCATAAATGTAGGCATTACTGTGAAGGTATTTTGTAGATGTGATGAATATATAACGATTGTATGTTATAATATGTTGATTTTGAGGAAAGGAAATTATCTTTCATAACGTGGGCAGGCCTGGTTCAATCAGTTTAAAAATTTTAAAAGCAGAACTGAGATTTCCCTAAAGAAGAAAAAAATTCTACCTATGGACCACAACTTCATCTCCTGCATGAGAGTTTCTAGCTTGCACTTCTGAATGACCTCTCTTACAGATTTCAGATTTGCATAGCCACTCTCAGCAATTGTATTATATAAGCCAATTCTTTGCAATCTCTCTCTGTCTCTCTCTCTCTCGCAATCTCTCTCTGGTTTGGTTTCTGTGGTGGAACCCTTACTGATACACCATCTTAAGGAAAAATTTTCTAGATGATAGGTCTTATTTTTATAGTTCAAGTTTTAAAATATTTTTATATGTGCTAAATCTTAAATATTAATTGGCATACCTGAAACTCCAGATATTTTAAGAAAACTTTCAAGTTAAAAATAAAATAAAAAAGGACAAAAAATAAAGCTCAGAGAATGCAGAAGAGAAATTCAGAAAATTGAAAAGAAATTTAAAAATAAACATTAAGACCCTTTAATTAGTATCCTCAGAGAATCAAAAGGATGTTGAACAATAAAAGAACAAAGAAGAGCTGTTGGAAACTGAAATATGATTATAAAATAAATATTCAACAGAATGTTCAGAAAATAAAGTTGAAGAAATTATGTATGTAGTTTAGCAAGAAGAAAGGGCTGGGAATAAGAGAGAAAATGAGATAAAGTAAAAATCAATCCAGGAGGTCTAACTTGACACTAATGAATTATAAAAAGAATTGAATAGAGATAACAGTGAGTAGGGAAATTATAAAAGTTAAAATAGAAGAAATTTCCTGTAGGGGAAGGACATAATCTTAAGATTCAAAGGGGCCACTGAGTGTTTAGCATAATGAATGAAAGAGACACACAGCTGGATACATCACTGTGAACATTAGAGATAACGAAAAAAATCTAAATGAGAGAAAAATTTTCTGAAAGAAGTGTGGGGAAAATAAAGTGGTTTGCCAAGACACTAGAATCAGACAGGGATTATCACTTTCTTACTAGCAGCGCAATGTGCACTAGAAGAATTAGAATCAAGCTTTCAAGGCTTAAGAGAACGTTATCTCTACATACAATTTCACACTGGGCCAATAAATTGTAAAGACATTCAGACAGGTGAGAATAGAGGGAAAATACCTTCTAAGGACTTCATAGGAAGTTTTTAAGGCTATGCTCTAGTAAAACAAGGGGGAAAGCTGAGAAAGAAGATACATATAATTCCAAAAACATGGCGCCCACCATGGCGAGTAATGAAGAAGGACAGCAGCACCGTAGACCTGTAGAGCACTGAGCCCAGGGAAGGGAAGCTCATTTGTGTTCAGACTCTGTCAGATGGAGTTCAAGCAGAGAGGAGATGTGTCTGGTACTATTAAATACAAAACCACATTCTGTAACACCAGACATGCAGGAAGGACATGTTTCTTTGTTGCTTTCATTGATCTAAGCTCTGCAACTGAGATTCCTGTCTTTCACTTGCCCAACCACCTCACTGCCTAATATCCTGCCCTTTCACATGAGACTAGGGGGGTCTTGCTGGACACCGTGCTTACTAATCTCCCAGAAATTCTTTTACTTAGCCATTATTTCCTTCAGTCTGGTTTCATAACGTTTCTTATAGAAAATCTTCAACTTGGTGATACCAGCCTTCCCTGATTTCTGATGTTGTGGTGGGAATTCCCTTCCTCCTATTTCCTTAAGAAATTTAGTGAAAACTTGAGAGGAAGTTTATTTAAACAAATGAACTCAAATCATCAACTTAAATAAGAAATCAATGCCAGGGAGCCACTCAAAGTGACGAAAGCTAATTTATAAATGTATGCTTTGATTACTAGTTAATTTTCTTGAGCTGTTTGCTTATGGGGTAGTTGTCTTATCATAACAATATGTAAATTATAGAAAAAAATGTTTTGCTGTCTTTAGGTGACCTCATTTCTATGGATAGGATATGTTAACTGATAGCTTTGCACAGTGGTCATGAAAAATACCCTCAGCACATTCTCATTCAGTGAAGGTACTAGTATATTTTATTTATGTCATTTTCATTTTGAAATCTGTCCTCTTTTGGGGGGCAAAGTTCCTCATCCTCTTATTTCTAGTGGTAATTTATTTATTTATTTTTGCTACAAGGCAGACATTTAGAATAGAGTTCTTATTTTTTTAAGGGAAGTCACATAAAACCAGATGGCAAGAACCAAAATCTAAGGGAAAAACTAGTTTTGAAATTAAGCACACCGTTTGGTATAATGAGCCATATAATTAATCTAAGAACAAAATGATAAAGTCCCTAATCGTACATATATTCAACTGGTTATTTGAAGATTTGGATACTAACTCAACTGTTTCATTTAATACTCTGAGTTAATGAGGGATTTCATATTCTAACAAGATGAACATTATAGGATTTCCGCCTTAAGCCCGAGGTTCGTGTAAGCATGGATAGTAAGTACAAGAAGTGATTAGAGATGTGTATGTATGTGTGTATGGGGATGTGTGTGTGTGTGCATACATGCCTATGTGTATATATGCACACACATTTTATATGTATATATGAGATAGTCATTTGTATATTTGTATGAAGTTCTACATAATGGTTGTAAAAATACTATGTAAAGACAAAATCAACACCTTAGTTCTATTCTCAGAGTGACAATAAACAACATATATAATTAGTGAAGTACAAAACAGCTAAGTATTGGAGTGGAACTGTGGGGGAGAAGGAAAATTTTCCCTTTGCCCACAGAAGGTTTGCTAAAAGATCAACTCACAGTGAGGCAGATTAATAAGAGAACGAGTATTTACCATGAATACTGGAGAATCACAGAGTGATTACCAAATATCCCAATGGGATCCAGAAGTTTACATACCTTCATTTTAGAGAGGAGGGTAGTTGAGGAATATAGGTAATTCTGTTGAGAGGCAATAAATAGTTACAAGGCAGGATGAATAGATACTTGGAAGAATGAATGGATGAGAGGGAACAGAGTGACTTAAAAGATTGACTTTAATTTTCTTTGGAAATTAAATTAATCTGAGAGACAAGTATTATCTTTAAAATGGTTGTGAAAGGTCTGGTTGCATTTTTGGTCTTGTTCCCAACAATATATTGGGATAACAGGGAGGGAAAGAAAAGACAATTGTTTTTCTTGATGGGTCCATCTGGTTTTTAATGAGATAGAGGGAAAGCCCCTTCCAATACCTGTTGATCTCCGAAGGCCTTTAATTCAAAATGCTCTTTATACCAAGGAGTCATATTTTGAGGTGAAATTCCCTGAGCTCCTTCATAATAAAGCTATTAGAGAAAAATTAAAAGATTGCTAATGGAAAGGTTCTTAGAAGTTGGGTTTTCATAGGTAAAGACTATGGGTGGGATATTCTTGACAGAAAATATGGCAAGAAAAAAGGTAAAATGACATCTTCAGAGAATAGTGAATGTAACAGTTTGCCTAGGCTTATGGAAAGGTGAGATATAAGGCTAGAAACTTAACCATAAAAGGGTCATAGTTTTATTCATCTTAAATATGAAATGATCAGGAAGTCATTTGAAAGTCACTGAAAGATTTTTTAGCACAAAAAGGTCACAGTCAAAGCAATGCTCGAGGTCCCAGGGTGCCAGAGAGAATGGCTGAGAAACCGATGGTAGGGAAATGTTTGGCAATATTACTTGATACAATAGTCTACATACCAACAAATGAAGTGTTTAAACTTGAAATCTGTTGGTAAATAGGAATAAGAAAGAAGGATATTTGTGGAAAATTGAAAAAGAGAAACAGACAAAACCATCTGATATATTTGACGTGAAGAAGAAAGGATCAGGGGTATCACTAGGCTTCAAAGCCAGGGGAAGGGAAGAATGGGAGATTATTAAGAGACTGTATCAGGAATAAAAGCTAGTTTTGCTTTGGGTGAAAGAGGGAAGAGGAAGAGAGAATTGAAGAATTAGAAAACTAAATTACCATGTAACTCTAGAGAGATTTTAATCAAAATTATCATTCACTTTTTTACACTTATTTCCCAAATTCAGATGTTGTGCAAAATTATTCTGCCATTGTTTCCAATCACCTAAATATCAATGAGAATGCTTATAAGTGAAAAATGAATCAGAGTGGAATAATATTGACAGCTGTCTCTGTAGCCTGTTATTATTTGACAATGTTCTATAACTTCATTAGCTCAATGGAATAGATATTTTGAAATGAAGTGATTTAATGATTCAGATGAATATATAGCAATTTGCATAAATGATACAAAATCCATTTATGTAACAGTGTACTGGAAATAGTGTATCTTAGTGTCATTGTTAATTTACTATATTAGTGCCAACAAACTGTATTTCTCTGTCACAAATCATGAAGGGATCAGTTTGGTTTGAAATACCGTGTTTCATTCTTATTTTCTCTTTGGGATACACTTCATTCCTAAATACCCTCGCCCACATCCAGAAGATAGCACAAGGAATTCTGAATTGGCTTAAAAGGGAGAATATGGTCCATAGTATCATGTGAATATATTGTTTTTCTACTTTGCAAAAGGAGGAGCTATGGTACATAGACGAATGTATCGATGTCCATCCCTGTGACCTCAAATATATTCATGGGAAGTATAGGAAATCAATAAGCATAAGAATAAAATGGTGGGAAATGCTTTCTTTCTTAAATAGAAATATTATTGGAATGATGTCCTATAATGTGCGCTAATATATTTACAGAATATATGTAACATATATACAGATTATCTATCTGATAAATCATTGTCAGTCTGACTCTGCTTAGTATATTACTGTACCAAGTGAAATGAATTACCTTTTACTCCTTATTTGTCTTATATATTTTATTTTCTGAAACTTCAACCCAAATCAGTGAGTTTCACATGTTTAACTGTGCCCAATTTATAAAATAATTGATATTCGTATCATTTGGAATTTCAGTATGTTTAAATTCATGTTATAGAAGGATCAACAGTCTTATTATGTTGCATAAATATCAGAGTAGGTCACTTTTATTACAGAAGAAAAAAGAAAGAGATTCTTTTGTCTTCTCAAAATAAAGCTGTATACACACACACACAAAACTACAATTTACAAACTATTCAGGAAAAATAATAGTTTAAAATAGCTATTATTTTCTCTAGAGTCATCTTTATATTATCACTCTGGTGGGAAATGTTCCTATATAGTGTTTTTTTTCAAACTATTCTATCTATTAATATAGCTCCAAAGATATTTTTAGTTTCTTCAACTGAATTATATTTAATCTCCATTGCTTCAGAAACTCCCAACAAAGTACAGAAGGGAAAAGTGAATTAAACCTTCCTGAGCAATGAAATGTGCTGAATATTTTAAATGTGTAAATTCATCCAATCCTCATAAAACTTGTGAGGTAATTTTTTTTATTATTATCTACTAGATGAGAACAATGTAGATAACTATTAGTACCAGAGCTGAGATTTGACTGAAGATAAATCCCATCCTAATCAGAAAAACATTTTCTTAACACACTCAGCCCATGTGTTTAAACTTACTCTTATCTTCCCTCACCCTCCCTATTATCAGGTAGGTTGAACATTGGTAATCCTCTGGAACTCGTACACATGGCATCAAAATTCCCTTACTTTGTATTTACATTAACCAAATTATTACTTTTCAAGTACCATTTTCTCCAGAGAATATTTGTGAGGACACTGGATTCATTTTTAATCACCCATCTGTTCACATTGTTTTCTCACTGTAGTATCTTGGCCCTGTGTCCACAAAACTGACCAAGCAAATGATATATAGGGCTGTAACTCATTTAACAAATACAATTCCTTGGGATATTGGAGATTAGGGACATACATACATCTTTTCTGTTGCTTGGTTTTTACAATGAAGAGTTCTCATTGCCCTCAGAAATTATATAAACCATATCACTGAAGAAAATATCCTATTGATTTTACTACACAAAACATCACCTGAATACTATTTAAAAGACATATCATTCTAAGAGAGTATTTATCTAGAAAGATAAATATGAGCAGAAAGATAAATATGAGCACCACATTCCTAGGCAGATTAAAGGGGAACACTTAAGAGGAATTTTGTTTCTTTTATTGCATCCCAAATGCCTTCTGGCTGGATAAAGAGAAATGGACGAATTGTGGCTTTCTATTAAGAGTTGACTGCTGTTGTCATCAGCATGTATCAGGAATAGATCACAAGAAGAAAGTTGGGAGTTGAAAATAATACACACAGTATTATTAATATTTAATCTGTGCTTTAGCCATCACATAAATATGAAAATGCATAACAATCATGATATTCAAAAAAGAGGCCCTGACTAGATGTAAAAATCTATAGCCAACCTCATCTCTCATATCTGCTTGTCCTCATTCTCATCTGCTGCTGCTCTCCCTCTCTTTGTACAGCTAACATTCTGGTCAGAGGATTGCTGCTTGGTTCCCTACAGAGGCATAGCTTTGCATAAGATATTTCCTTTACCTTGGGTAGATATTTATTTATTTACACTTGGAAACATTTGTCTTACAAGATACAGATCAAGCACCATCTTCCCTGAAAATTCTTCCATGACCTATCAATTAGAAGTCATTTTTTTCATCTTTTGTCTTAATTTCTTTTTAAAATTTCTTATGCTTCTGTAGAAACACACACCACATTGTACTTACTAATATTTAAACACATTATCTTTACATGATTAAAACACCAACATCCCTAGAGTACATACTGTACCTTGCTTATCCGCATTGTTCAAGGGATTTTATACATAATTAAAATGAGAGATAATCGATACAGCATGAATCAATCCTGTAGAAGAGATTAATTTCTTTAGCTTGCAACACTTTTGAACCAAGACCTGGCTTCCCACGTTTGAGCAAGTCACTTCAGGTCTTTGAATTGTAATTAATCCAATTTTGAAATAAAGGGGTTGGGATACACACTACTAAATGTCCTTTAACATTTAAAATTCTATAATCCCACCAATGTCTTTTTCTCTTGAAATAATTAATCCACTATCAGGACCCAGTTACTTCATAATCAGAAGCGATAGAAATGGCAAACAATCACAAGAATTTTTTCTTCTGCAAGACAGAAACTTGAAAAATTTGACCCATGTTGTTGAAAGCAAAAGTTTGTAATAAATGTATCAAAATGAGATAAACATGTCTAGCACAGCTACAGAAGTCCAGCTAGGCAGAAGTTGTCATCCTGTCAAGCAGCATACAGTTAGCATATGTAAAAGAGAATTACTGAAATGGTAGTCTTATCATTTCCCTCTAAATGAAAGAAATATTCAGTAAAAATGCATAAAACCACTTTGCATCGAATCTTATGATTCTATAGAAATGTCATAACATCAATTTTTATCTCTTCTTTCCCTTCAACTGTGGGCTAATTTTAATTCTATACTGTTCTAGGTCAAAACAGAGGCTTTGAAACAGTCAAGGAAAGAATAAGAATAGAGAGGAAATCTCTAACTAGACTATTAATAGAATAGGGGATAACCTCTGTGGAATCTTGAAGAAGTAAAATTTTCAGTCTGATTCTCTCATGAGAGAAGCTTATATATATGACAAAAGAAATAATTGAAAGCTTTATATGAATATGAATCAATTGTTTTCATTAATTATGGTATTAGAGAAGACTGAAAATGCTCTGAACATTTATGAAAGTACTATATTGAAGAAAAAACTTGTTTCCCTTCAGTTTAAAAGAATTACAGAATTATAAAATAGTAACTTGGTGGGTAAACAGTTTTCTGGAAGATCATAATATTGTTTTCAACACATTTCTTTACAGTCTCTGTAATTATATTTATTGTTCAAAGTTTTAAACAAGCAAACATCAAATATGGTGACATAATTGCGAACGTAATAAATTTTGAGATTCTCCAAATGTCTGGTCTTTTATCTTCATAAACAATATTATCAATGAATTTTAAAACATTAATTTTTAAATGTAGTTCCCGAGAGCTTTAAAAATTAAGATATTATCACTTTAGTCATAGTCTCATCAAAACAATTACTTTTCTGTTATGAATAAAAAGGCATAATATGTTGGATTTGATTCGGATGAATTGACCAGTCTTCAGTGGGTGTGAAAAGCATTCCTGACATAGCCATTTTATTTCAACACCTCTTCACCTTTTCTGTAACGGCCCCTAACAAGTGCAAGTCCCTTGTAATCAGGAGGAAAATAGCAGAAATTGCACGGCATAATTTTTGATCTTCCCTAGAGGCTTAGTTTGGCTTAGAACCACGTTTGGATCAAAGGACTCTGATCTTTGGAGTTTACTGCAGCAGTGCTGATAATGTTGAGGTCTCCAAGCCAAGTTAATAATCACTACAGGCCAACGTGTGTGCCTTCTGGACGTGACACATATATTTAGGTAGTTATGGCAAAATCAGCTTATTAAGTGTGCAAAGGAAAATCGGGTTTAACATATTAATAATTTTCCTGCCAGGCAACCATGCCTATAATTCCCTTGATGATCAGTGAACCTTGTCCATCCAACCTTTAAATCTTTGATGAATTCATTCTGAATATTGGTATTTATTGGCAAGAAACATATGTGTTGGAAATTTTATTAGGAATAAATTTAAGAATAGCAGAAATAAGTTAATGCACATAAAAATACAACTTTGAAATAGAAAGACTTATATAAATAGGAGATAAGAGTAATAAACGTAATAAACAACTCCCAGTCTGGGACATGTAGGGAAATCTTACCTTTTTCCATCAACAGCTCAATTTTGATTTTGGAAGTATGTTTCTTTTCTAGTTTTGGTTCCTAGGATTCCCAGGAAACAGACTCCACACCCAACCTCTGAGGAGTCGTGTGACTCAGGCACAGCGTTACCTTGCCTTGCCAGTAAGCACCGTTTCAGGGATGGGCATCTGACCAATCGTAAGTACTGAGACTAACTTTGCGGATAATTGTTGGAGCTGTGGGGAGCAGGTTTTCTACTTTGCTCTCTTGATTGTAGAGGACAATCTTTTAATTAATACAATCATAAATGCTTAATCTCTCTGAAAATGAAGCCAGGATAATAAGGAAGAGAGGTGGCGTGATTAAGAGATGGACAAAGCCAGGTCCTAGTGACATCACTTCGTCTCTTACTAAATTAAGCAAAACCTAAAAACCAGTCCTAACTTTGGATTTTTCCAAATTTACATGAACCAAAAAATTCCCCAAACCCCAGTTCCTAGGACTAAAATTTGGGTTGGAGTGTTACCAGCAACACAAACGTTCTAATTGATTTGGGAAGGGAGTTTCTTTGAGTCTTCAAGTTCCAGGGCTAAAAGTCAGAATCAGATAGTTTATGAAAATGATAATGATGAACATATTTTTCCCTATTACTTTTCCTAGTAATTGGAGTTCTGGAAAACACAGCGTAGAGGGTGTCTGATGATGACATTGAGGCAAGCAGAGCAGTGTGAAAGGGCAGAGAGGGCACTGGCACTCCAGGAGGGGACAGTGAAGGATGGGTGGCTGGATGCAAAGATGCTGGGGCCAGAGGGACTCACTGTGAATCATAGTTTTGGCATTTAGTAGTTGCATGGTCTCGAGCAAATTGCTCTCCACTGTTAAGCTCTAGTTTTCTTGTTTATAAAATAAAGAAGGAGTAAAGTAATAGTAGCTGCGTAAGTCAGTTGGCATTAAAAAATTAATGCAAAAACCTCTTAACATAATGCCCAGCAATAGTATGCCCTTGGTAAATTATTATCATACACAACCGAAATGGGAGTCTTACTTTCGTCACCTACTGAGTGTGAACAGTAAGGCAATTTTGTTTTTCTAAACTCAAGTATTTTCATCTGTCAAGTGCGGGTGCAATTTTTACCATATCTACTCCACAGAATTGTTATCAGATGAGAAAATGTGGGAGTGTCACTCACAAGACATTAGGAAACTGAGGCAGAATTAAGGTGACACGAGCATCTCTACACTTTTAGACAGTCTAAAACAGTTAGGGACACCAAAATATCTTCCTGAAACTCCTAATGTAATTTGTCCCATTCTATTGAATCAGAGTCTTGCAAGGTTAAAGGCAAGGCATATAAAATTTGAAAAATCTCCACAGGTATTTCTGAAGCTCAGGAAAGTTTGAGGATTGAGGCTTTTGTACAGATTTTGAATCTTGCCTGCTCATTGGAATTGCCTGGGGAGTTTTACAAACTACAGACACCCAGGATCTAGCCCAGAGCAATTTAATCAGAATCTTGGGCAGTAGGGCTGAGAGAATTCATTTACGAAAGTCCACCGGGTGATTCTAATGTGCATCCACTATGAGAACTGCTGTGCTAGGGGAAAGGAACACAAATACATTTGTTGAGTTCACCATGTGCACCAAGCATGGCACTCGATGTTTCGCATATATTATCTTATTTGAGTTTCATTTGAATTAACCATATAAAATAAGTGCTGCATCTGTACTCTGCAGTTAGAAAGTAAGCCTCACAGAGGTCAGGTGGTGTGCTCAAAGATATGTAGGCAGCACGTAGTGAAGCAATCATTTCCCCTTTAGCTCCAAAGCCCATTCTTGCGTTGCTTCTCTGCTGGCTTCTGTGTCTGTCACCTGAAGTCTGTAAAGGGCATATAATTTTAGAAGGTAAAATTACTTGCTGTTGAAATATATTGTTCATTTAATCTATTTGTTTCCTTTTCATAAGATCAGATTTTCTTTAAAAGTTAAATGGATATGGTTTGGGGGTTTAAAACTAATCTCTAATCATAAAAACTCAAGCACCTTCCACTGACAGTTGCTATCTCTGTATTCCAAAAAGAAACAGAAGTTTTGAAACAGTCATTAAAAGAAACCTTTAAAACTTAAACCCTTTAGGAATACTGAAAACCATTCTAACAGCATTAAAATAAGTAGGTTCTCATCGGATATTTGACAATGCACAAAAGTGCTTACTCCTTGGGAATCAAATTAAGGAATTTAGAAAGTGAATGATAAACCAGTGTATTACCTTAAGGAAAAAAAAAAGTAAATTTTTTAAACTTTATGGTCTCCCAAAGGGAACTCTATATCTGATGATATTTTGAAAGGCACCACTACTTGAATGTCTTAAAAAGTAAGAGAAATGTTTATAAAGGATTAACAATAGATTCTTGCAATTTTTTAAACAAGAATTAAAAAACTCAGTGGGAAAGGGAGTTGGGTAGAGGAAGAAGTCAGTTTTGAAAATCTGAGTAAAATTTCACACTGTGAGGAGTTATAGAAAGTTTCACATACATTTTGTCATTATTTTTTTTCAAATAAGTGGATTCAAACTTTACATTAACACAGCTGCAACACTAACTGTGTGTCTATTAATACTGTCTGCTGACCTCAAAGACTGCAGTTGCCAGCTTGAGCTGATACCTATAATGCAGGAAAATGGAAACCATAGAATTCACACATTAAGTTTCTGGGAAGGCAGTTTCCTAAGCGAAGTGTTATAGGTCAGAGTCACCTCAACTCCCTTCATGTGGGGATAACTACTCGCAGGTATAGGCCAGGAGATTTTCTGACTCATGGTGAAAAAATTTAATGAAAAAATGTGTTTCTTTCAAAATGAAAAAGATTGAAGAGAGAGCAACATGGCCTATATTTGAAATACAGCTAGAAAAGAAACAAGTAGGGGAGACCTTATTTATGTAAAGCAATGAAGTGTTACTGGGTTCACGGTTGACGGTTAGCATTTCAATGTTTAGCATAACGCTTGTCTGTCAATCAGTAGCTTATCCTGGGATGTATTAATAACATATCCATTCCGTCCATAAGGCAATTAAGAAAGAATGCTTTGTACATATAACTATTTTGTCATGTGGGGCTGCCATGATGATATTTAGTTGTATTTAATTTTTGGTTCACTAAAAAGATTTATTGAACATCCCATATTAGCAACTGTATGATGTAATTCAGTAGATCTCAAACTTAAGCATGCATTTCAATCTGGAAGGTTTATTAAATCATGGATTGTTGTGCTCTACCTCTACAATTTCTGATTTAGTGGTTCAGGTTGGGGCCAGCAAATATGCATTCTTAACAAATTCACAGATGATGCTCTTGCTGCTGGTCCAGAGACCTCATTTTGAGTAGCACTGCTTTAAATCAAGGGACATTTGAAAGAAAGCTAATAACAATAACAAAAACAATTATTTCCCACTTGTTGGGCACTTTCTCAGTGTCTAGCCTGGATCTCACTAAAATCTCACAGGTAAGGAATGTAAAACCCAGAAGGATTAAAAGACTTTCTCAAAGTGAGATCGGTAATAGGGGATCAAGACAGGATTTGAACCCTGTTTTGATCAATTTCAAAAGCTTGGAATTGAACAAAAAGCCTATAATAATTATTATTTTATGTTCTACATTAGCTTATCAATACAGATTTCTGTTTCCTCTGTAAGACAGACTTGTTAAACATTGAAAGTACATAAAATCAAATGTGTATAACATACCAAACACTATTCCATTGTGTATTTAATGTTAATCAATTCTCAATAGCACAATCAAGAACTGTAGAATAATAGCCCCAAAATCACAAAAAGTAAGTGGACTGTAATGTAATTGCACTCAAATTCTCATTATAACACCAAAATAAGTTATTGGGGGGGGGATAAAAAGTGAAGAAAACTGACACTAAAACTAAGTCTAACAAACTAAGTCTGATTATTCAATAATGACATCTAGGAGGAAGTACATGAATAAGGTAGACCTGGGCTAAGAACTAATAAATGAAATAATCTATGTTTCAAATCATATCATAGCCCAACCTGCTTTCAAGAAATAGGGGACTGAGAAAATAATGTAGCAATTTCCTTTATAATTTCCTCACATTCTTTCCCCTGATTTATGAATGCAGAGGAAACCAACTTTAAAACTGGAAATGACCACTCTCCAACTTCTTGGCACCATCCTATCAAGGAAACTGAGAGTTCTTTTTTTCTTAAGAGTTTTAGAGTAATCTTGAGAACGTACCCTAAATGTTTTAATTTTCCTAAAATCCGTATGTTCAATATATCAGAAAATTAGGAAGTTGGGATAAAAGAGGCCTAAATGAAAACCTTAGATCCTGAAATTGATTGGGTGTTATACACATTCCCCTGTTATATATCTGAGAAGAGTATCCAGTCACCATATGAGGTGGACAGTGACCTATACCAAAGATTGTCTCCCATATGCCACATCTGTTAAAAAAAAAACAAAAACGAATGAGCATGCCCAGATGTTGCCTCATTCTAGGATGAAGAAAAATGCACACACACACACACATACATGCATTCAAGATATGATTAAAATGGATTAGAAGAATGTAACTGCCAACAATCCCCACATCCCATATTTATGCTTATAATATATTTGGCAATTCAAGTCAGTACATAAAATCTATATTATTTCATAAATAGTTTGGGGATCATTTGGCCAAATATTTGGCAAAAAATTGTTAGATAATTGCTCACATGTGCCGCCAAAATATTTTCAAAATGAGATATTTGAATAATACCAAATTAAAAAAACACTCTAAGAAAATAAAAGTGATTAGTTATATAATTCATAGGATAGATAAACTTTTATGCGTGATCCTATTGGAGATAAAATGCAGGAACAATTTGATAAGTTTTTCTCTACAACATGACCTTGAGATCAATAAATCAAAACCAAAAAAAATATTAAAAAAAATTACAAATTACAGAAAATAGCAAGAAAAATAAAAAATAAAACATTGGTATCTTTAATACAGTCACCTATCTTTGAAATCAATTAGGAAAAATGAGAACAAACCAATAGAAATATGGGAAAAGTGTGTGAATGGGTAATTCAAGTTCACCAAGCTACCAGTGATTAATAAAACATATGAAACTGTCTTCAATCTGTGCAGTCATCAAAGAAAAGCAAATTAAACAATGCTATGCTCTACTTAATTACCATATATTGTCCCAGCTTAAAAATGATAAAACCCAGAGGATGTTTTATTATTCTTTCTCACTTGTGGTAGAAATATAAATTGTTACAGTTTTTTATATGGCAATTTGGCAACACATCAATTTTTCAATTGATATATCTATTCATTCAGTAATTTAACTTCTAGGTATTTCTCCTAAGAGTTTAATTATTGCCAGGGACAAAGACATAATTACAAGGAAATGAATTGATCACTATTTAAAATGGGGAAAATGAGAAAATACTTTATTTCAAATAAGTATATTAATTTGTGTGCCTTAAAATATTAAATATAGTTATTAAAATATTGTTATGAGAGAATACTTAATGATATAAATATATTTTTGATAGCTAACTAAAACATTTTAAAACATTATATAGAATATTACTCTATTTGTAAACAAATATACAGTTGATTCAAGATGGCAGACTTAGTCCATTAGAACTAATTGCCTCGCCCTCTTAAAGTCCCCTAAAATTGTAATAAAGAGTGAAAAGATCCCTAAAATTGTAATAAAGAGTTAAAAGATCTGAATCAGGAATCAAAAATATTAAATACATTAGTGGAAGAAGGAAAGTAGATAGAGGAGGGCACTGGGGAAGCATGGTGCAGGAGCATGAAGAATACCCTATGCATAGACTTGGTTGTTTGAAGGAAAGATTGAGTGGCTTAGAGTAAGAAGCCCAGAACTGGGAGGGGCAAGTAGAAAAGATATTAGAAAAGGAACAGAACCCACCATGGAGGCAGTAAAAGTTCTCCACATAGTATATGCAATCACCCATTGTCCTCCCATCTCCCACACCCAATGGCCCATAGCCAGGCATTTTCTCCTACATAAAAGTTAGAATTTTCTGTTCTAAAAGTGGAGTCAATGGTCTAGGGTTTGTTTGGGCACCCAAGGTTAAACTGCGACTTCTGTTGGGCTTTAGGAACACCAAGTGTGATGTTCAAGTCTCCATGATTCTCACAAAGTGAAGACTGTCAAGTATCAGGCATCAAGTCCCTCTAAAGTGCTGCTTTGCTCACTTTTCTACCTTCTCATTCTCAGGCTCAAATAAAAACCAGCAATAAGAAAAGCAGGAATAGACATTAGGCAAAAGCTTTCAGCATGAAAAAGGAAAAGATGGAATGAAAAATAAATATTATTAAATACGTAAATTAATTCAGGGGACAGATGAAAACTTTAAAAACTTCTAGACAGTATTTTCAGAAAAAATTTAAGAAAATATTTAACCAATCTAACAACATCAGGATGAATTAAAAAGGACCAATTGAAAAATAAATAAATATCTTTAGGAGACAGGTAGATAGATAGACAGGCAGATAATCTCCTAATTTAAAAGGAAAGCAATAGTAAACATGCTTTGGATTTGGTTTTCACCATGTCAGCCATTAGGTTGATAAGGGCATCTTTCACAGCTGTAATATAAGTATTTATTTAGTTCTCTCTACAACTCTTAAGCTCAAATTCTGAGGCTCTGAGCTTGCCATTTTTAACTTCAAGTCTCCAATATAGTCAAAAGTTGCCAGCCCAATCCACAGTCCATTTACTCTGTATTTTTATTCTTCAACAGCTATAAAGTCTTCTAAATTTTGTCTTTTATAGGCACTTGGTCTCCTAAAGACTTGCCTTTTATAGATACTTGATGTGATAGAGAAAGGGGGAATTAAATTATAGAGAACAAAAATGTAGTCATTAAAATATCTTTTTCTGCAGTGAATAATAATTATTCAATGTGGCAGCACTGTTGATTGATTGCTAAAATCTACTCTCCCTTCTTCCATAGTAATAGAGTTGTGGCTGATCACAAGATTTCTCAGAGCAGCTAGAAAATGCATTTCCCAGCTCTACTTGCAACTAGGCATAGCCATGTGCCTAAGTTCTCACCTAATGGACTTCTAGTAGAGGTGTTGTCACCTTCAGACTTGGGAATTGTATCAGTGGGTGAATACATCTTTGTATTTCTTGCTTACAGTCTATTGTTGATGGTTGATTATTTTTTCTCCTGGTCTTTATCTAGTTTTATAGAATGTACTTCCTTATTTTTTTCTGGCATTTAGATGGCATATATCATGAGATTTTAGTGACAATATAGGTTTTTCTCTGTTATAACCATCCTTTGACTATTACTATTTGAATGAGAAAATATAAGAAAGAAATATTGAAAAGCATGGACTCAAATCAATACATTTTAACCACAAGTTTACTTTTAAGAATGTATCCAAAGTAACAGAGATACGCTTCACAAAAACAGAAAAATTGCAAGAGTTCAATTATGAGACTTTTTTGTTTTATATATATTTTCTTTTTTTTTTAAGTTTCCATAAAGACTGTCAAAAATTGCCAATACTGACTATATTTCAAGTTGTCATGGCGAGGTATTGGGAAAAGTTTTCAATTAGCAACAATCACACCTCAGATAAACCTCATTGGCTATAATAGTGTTACTGTGCAAAGCTAATTTCTTAAATTAATTTAAAATTATGTTTTTAAAGTAATATGGTATTGCATATGTGGCATATATATGTGTTTTATATATACATGCATATAATCTGAAAGAAAGCATGTGAAATTCATATTATATAAAAATAATCATAGGTAATTTTTTTCTGAATACTTATGTTCCTTTTCTAAGATGTTTTCAATTAATATTAATTTATGTTAATTGAAAAATAATTTAAAAGAAGTAGTTTCCCTTTATTAGCCTGTCTCTAAGGTAGTTAAAAAATTTTTGAAGCATCCATATCTATAGATTTTTCTTCTCTTTCAAAAAATTAAGTTTTAGCAAAGAATAAGCTAAAAACCAATTTTAATTAAACTAGTTTAGACTAACAGATTGATTAACCCCCTTTTGACAGTTAAAACTCTTCTTAAATTGAGCTATTTTCATAAGTAATGCAAAAAGAAGCAAACAAACAAACAAACAAACAAAAAAAACCCCTCAGAGACATGGATGGAAAAAAAAGGGGTATTTTGCAAAGCCACGGTTAAAAGAATGTCAATTTTATTGGGCTTAAAATCCTAAATTACTTATATTATTTAAATTATACTTAGTTATTACTTGTAAACTAATCTCCAGACTCTTACAATGTCTAACAGACATTATAAATTTGCTTTTCTTCTTACATAGTTAATATTATGGCAGTGTAGGCTTGTCTGTGTTAGGCAAACTTAACCAACCAATCAAAGTCACTAAACCCTGAAGAGCAAATTACAATGAACAATGTGCTAATCGGGAGTCATGATTGAGTCACACACCTTGACTAGCGAGAGGAGTCAATTAAAACATCTAAATATAGCAACCAGAATATAAAAGCCAGATGCAAGTAGCCCATGTAATGAAGGGCACATGGCTGAAAAAAGACAAAGATACTCAGAAAGTGAACAGGGAGCAACTTTGGAAAGATATTTTATTTAACCAATATTTATTTGAGGCTTTAAAAAATATATATATACCCCGTTCTTTCTACTTTGAAAATGCAGACTTGTTTGTTTCTCATAACAACTCCATGTGCTAACATGAAAACTTTCTAGAAAATTTCCTTGATACATAAGAGGCAGGCAAGTAATGCGTTTCGTAGTTCTAAATGCCCTGACACATCTCCAAGCCTCCAGCTACTCCATCCCAGACGCAGCTGTCCCTTATAACCACAAATGATCTGACTTCTCTTTTTCTTTAAAAAAAAAAAAAAAATTATCTTTTGAGCAAGAGTTCAAATCTGTAACAGTTGAAAAATAATCGTGGGTGTTCATAGGAAGTACAATGATATCACATTGACAGCAAACTAATCATTACATCAAATTATTCATTATTATCATATTATTTATTCATTATTCTTGAACTCCCAAACAATAACAATTGTACTTTCATCAGACATAGTTAAGGTTCAAAATGGCATTATCTGGAGAGTGATTCATAGGAAGGAAAAGTTAAAGTTACAGATATAGTAATTAAAAGAAAAGTTAAAATTGCTTTTTATAATTGCCTATCGGAACTGAAAGCACCTTAGATTTTTTTTCTTTTTTTTGTTGTGACAAATATACATAATGTAACTTTACCATCTTAATTTGTGGGTGTACAGTTCATAACATGTAACCAAAATGTTTGTACCCCCATAATATCCTGACTTCTCTTTTAACTGCCTTGTCCTGGATCCACATAACAAAGCCAGCTTGAAATATTAGCAACCGCCTTTCTCACAAAGACTTGATCTGGAATCCATTTTATTCGTAACTACCTTTGTCTAGGTAGAGCCATGAGACTCATTCCTATCATACCCTACTTCCATAGGCTCTATCTGCCATGTCAGCTCATGGATCGTTTCTGACTACATGCATGGAATATCTAAAAGTTCATCCTCAGGTATATATTTAGCCACTCTATTCAGTTTCCACTTAGTAATTTTGCTTCATTCTGTCCAGATTTTCTGACCCTCTGATCTTACATGTCAACTCTAGATACGTAGCTCAGGTCTAATTGAACTGACAACTCATTTAGACCTGATTCTGCTTCTCACCACTAACCCTTAGCACTCTCTCTTTCTCTCTTAGATATTATCCTGTCCTAAAGGACCAGCTCCATGAGTTCACAGTTGCAAGTAAAAGATGCTCCCTTTATCAGTTAGCTCCCCTGCCCAGCCTCCCTTCCATTAAAGGGAACAGGATGGCCTCCGGAGTTTAGTTTTCCCTTCCTTATTAATGAACTAGGCATCATTCTATATCACAAATGATAATGTCTTAGAAATTTTCACACAGAATTACATACGGTCCCCTATCATGCATGAATCCTTATAGGCAATAGTTCAAAATGTACTTGATTTGTATACAACACATGGCCTTGTTTAGTGACTACCCACAATTCTTACTGATGATGACACACTGGTGAATACTGATCCATTCTCACTTGGCCTCTTATTCCTTCTCTGGAAATTACTTTAAAGACAGCCTCATGTGATTTTTCTCTTTGAATACTGCCACCAAGTAGTAGTAGTAACTCAAATTCCAAGTTTTTTGATTCTCCTGAGATTCACAGAAAAATGAGACCTTGGTCTTTATACACTCCTAAATTTCACACTTCTTCAACATCCTGAGCAATTTTCTCATAAGTCACACCATCCCCCTTTCAGCTATTCTCTATACAAGATAAACTCTTTTTATTCACTTTGAGCCAAAATCTGACCCATTTTTACCTAGATACGAGATAGAAAGTAATAGTGTTTTAGAGTTGGAAAGGACATGTGATAGCTTTAAAATATGATGAAAACTGTGTTCCTGTCCCCAGAGTCTGGGTGGGCTTTCTGAGTTTCAAACACTAGAGTATGCAGAAGTGACACTCTGACTTCCAAGGCTGGTCATAAAAGCCCATGAAGCTTCTACCTTCTTCACTGGAGCACTCACTTTTAAAGCCCAGAGCTTCCATGTTAGAAGGCTGGCTACCCTGCGACCACAGTGCTGGAGAGGCTGCACGGGGCTCCCATATCTGACAGCACAGCTGAGCCTGTCCTTTGCCCTTCCCGGCAAAAGGCACCAGAACTCTTAGTGTGGAAACTTTCTTGGAAGCAGCTTCCCTGGCCCACTTGTCCTGTCACCCAGCCATTTGAAGCACATTGAGCTATTCTGGTTATCCACAATGACATTATGGAGAAGGACTGTCCCTGCTGTGCTTTTTCTGAATTCTGACCCACAGAATCCGTGAGCATAATAAAATGTCTGTTATCCTACTCAACTAAGTTTCTGGGTAGTTTTTTGTGGTGTAATAGACAACCGGAACACGGGAGTGGAGCATATCTTTTACCCCCATCACATTTTACAGAAGATGAAGTTGATATTTGTCTTAAGCTCCTATAATTCCTTTACTATCCTTCATGTAATATTTGGTTACTAAACTCTTCTTTGTGCTAATTCTCTCTTTTCCTCTACATGGAAGATGTCTGATGAGTGACAACTATAATGGCAGGCTGTCACCTTCTTTGTTCTGGACTCTCCACCTCTATTAAGGCAGATTAGAACTGAATTTTCTTTTAAGGAAGCCATATTGAGGTTCAATTAGATGAGAAGTCAACTTAAGATCCTGAGGCTTCTTATAATACCTGTCAACTCCACTTTTTACCCTATTAAATATCTTATTAGTTCCAATTCACTATTTCAGCCTGTTGAAGTATTTTTGAATTCTGACACTTTTATAAAATGTATTTGACAAGTTACAATCTTAGCGTTACCTACACATTAAAAAATAATATATAGGCTGGATGTGGTGGCTCATACTTATAATCCTAGCTCCTTGAGAGGCTGAGGCATGAGGATTGCTTGAGCCCGGGAGTTCAAGGCCAGCTTGTGCAACATAGCTGACTCCTTCTCTACAAAAATTTTTTTAGAAAACTAGTCAGTAGTAGTGGTATGCACCTGTAGTCCTAGCTCAGAAGACTGAGGTGGGAGGATTGCTTGAGCCCAGAAGTTGGAGGCTGGAGTGAGCTATGATTGTGCCACTGTGCACCCCAGCCTGGATAACAGAGCAAGACAAAACAAACAACAAATAATATCAGAAAGTTTTCCATCTTTTTATTTTAGTGGCTCTCTGTTTCCTCTTCATAGTTGGTCACAAATTCTACATGTTGTTTATATAAGAAAAAAAAATTTGAACACGAACATAAGCAATGTAAGCAAGTACACTGTAATGGAAATCTGTAACTGAGACTTCCTTTTGCATTATTTCATTTTTTTTCTTTGCAGCAACATGATGAGGAAAGCATAGAGCAACCGCAGTTCATAGAGATTAAATGAATTCTGTGATACTGGGATTTAAACACAAATGTGTCTCCCTCTCATATCTCTGACTTTTCCTTTGCACTACAGCACTAGAAATAAGACACTCAGAAGATAGCAGTGAAGGCTGTGTATGGCATCTCAGTCAATAAATCAAGATCCACCCAAGGTAATTGACTCGTGCACTCTCTGGAATTTAGCCGTACAATTTCTCTTGGAAACTACAAAGAAGGTTGAGAACAAAAGTTATTTCAGTCATGACAACAAAGCTAAATACATTTTATATAAATAACTCACAAGGACTTGCTCTAGGAAAATATATTTGGCAAGGAAAACAACTCATCCTAAAAGAATAATGTACTACTTAATTATGAAAGAATGACTTTGAAAAGAAGTAAGGATAAGAAGTTAATGCAAAAACTACTTAAGTCCTGTTGGTGATATGCTGCAATGTGTGGTGAGGCAGAAATGCTAGCCAGGCCACGAATACTTGTGTACTCCTGGAAAGAAGACATAAACCCATTAATGTTGAAAGTCATCATTGCTATTCTCCAAACTTGCTTCTTCCTCTGCATCCATGACTCTGATTAATTACATCCCACTCACATAGTCATGTATAGAAACACAGGCAGAAATCTCATTTTTCACTCTCCCCTGCCTACTTTTTTACCTAGTCACCAGTCAATCTTGATTTTACTTACCAAAACACTCAAATCAGTTGCCTTCTTTCCAACTGCCCTTCCCCAGGCTTAGATCAGGCCAGCATTATTTTTCCCTTCCTAAAGAGTAATAATTCCAAATGTTCTTCTTGCTTCCAATTTTTTTCCCACTTCAATCCAGGTTACAAGCTGCCATGATAGTTTTTTGAAATTAAAACCCAATCACTCATTCTAACATTAATTGAGACATTGTAGAATGCACCATGCCACATGCTGGTATAAAAGTTAACAAGGCTCAGTCCCTACCTTCAAAAAGCTAACAGTTTAGTGGCTATTTGGAGGAGTGAATCATTAAAATTTAAAAGTTAATAATGTAGAGAAACAAGTATAGGATGACATGGAAACAGACATGGAGTATGATCTATTTTGGGGAGACTTGTCCCTGTTTAAATTCTAAATGATATCCTCACCCCAACTTTAGCCTACACGATACAGTCCAGATTCCTTAATAATGTTTGCATTTATTTTCATGGATAAGTTGTAGCTTGTCAAACCTGTATTCGAAATCTGGTTCCAGACAGTGTTGTTTTTCTTTTTTTCCATATATTCTTACACCAGCAGTGATTTAAACTAAAGGCATCAATTCCACTAAAAGCAACATCCAGCTATTTCATTTAATTTTTTAACTTCTCAATTTTGATTGCTGGAGGTTAAGTCTTAGGTCGGTCTCACAATTCTTGAAAGTGACAGCTTGAAGTTCACACATTGTTTGACTCATTCTCCCAAGGTGAATGATCTGAGTGTGGTTCAATTTGTTGTACATGGCATTTATAGAAGAGACCTTTAATGTTCCCAAGATAGGCAAGTGCCTTTATTTTTAAAGGTTCTATGGCATTCCTTTTCATTCTGAATTTTCCGTTAGGTCTTCATTAATCCATTTCCACATTGAGATTGTCTTTCTGCTCCTATTTGACAATTTTGTCATAAAGTAAAGTAAATTTCTTCTCTGATTTTTTTTAAAGATATCATAGAAGAGACTTGTGGGAAGAAAGATTGGTTCAGCCATCTCCAACACAGCTAAAATTCACAACAGTCCATAAAGGTCGTGGACTATGGAGCCTGGCAGATTTCTTGCTTCTGTTTGCTAGCTTCTGACCAACACACTTTGTACTTGTCCTAAGCTTCTGTTTCCTCATCTAAAGAACAGGAATAATAATGCAGCATGACCCCAACAGTCACGTAGCTTGCCTGAAATAGACCTCTATAGCATACATTCTGTAACATGAAATGCCATAAAACATTAAAAAAGTAATACTTTTTTATTTTAATGTTTCTATACATAAATAACCTATTATATTTTTTTCAAAGCTATTTCAAACAGAAATAGTGTTTCTGTTTCATTTTCTTTGATTTTGGTTTGTTATCATTGGATAGGAGCTCCTGTGAAGAGGAGAGAGGAGCAATGTTGCAGGGTAAGATGCCAATGCTGGGTCATCAACCCGCCAAACTCTCTGAAGGAATCATTACACACTCAATAAAGATTTGTTTTTGCCCATCTTGTTGGTCAGAAAGATGGTATGTATCTTTTTATCCACAATTTTGTCCCATGCCAATATGGACTATTTCAGATACGTTACAATCTATTTGCTGTTCAAGGAAATAATCACATGCAATGGCCACACCACTCGCTCCGGGTTTATAAAAACAAACTTGCTCAAATCTCCCTCATAGGTTTTTTTCCTCCCATTTTTGTTACTATTGTTTTGCCTCAGGCTGGCCCTGGGCTCATGTCCATCACAGTTCTAATTCTCTCATGGGCATTATGTACATAGCTCAGCATTTTGCTAAAATGTGAATAGCTGTTCTACCACAAAGAGCAGAATGCAGTATGTTAGAATGTTCTACTAATGGTATTGTATAGGCAGCATAGTCCTGATTTCCAAATAGGTCCACAGATGTTTGTTGAACAAATTCAGGAATGAATAAATGAAATAACAAATACTGATGTCTTCATACATGTTTAAATAAATGGAACTATATCAAGACATGAATACTATGATTATCAGCCTGTACCTCTCCAAGTTGCCCATAGTGATGAACTTTTTCATATTACACCTTTACTAGGCCAATGATAGTATAACATGGAGGTGCATAGCTACCTATTCACACCTTTGTATTCAATGTGCCTCAGGGTTGCCGTAATCTCTGGTGGCCCTGGGCCACACCTGGTAGTGTACAGGCAGTAAAATTCCCTTAGATCTTACATTCTTATAAGAATCATTAGACGTAACTCATCCTTCTGTCCATTTGTTCTCTAGTTTTCCTTTTAGAATGTATTTGAAACCCGGTCATTAGATTGAGAGAATGATCTCTTAGTCTATTTTTTTTTTTTCAGCCTCTTTCCTGCTTTGTCAATACCCGATTGATGACTAGGCATCCTTCGGATCTTCACTCCTGGGTTTTTTGATACCCTACTCCCTCATATCAGACCTTATCCTTTTGTCTCACCACTGCACATTAGTATGAGTCAAATGTAGGTTTATCGTTCTTCTTTGTATCTGGTCTCAGCATCACTGCCTTGACCGATTTTCCCTAGGTCCTGCCCTGCTGACTCTTGAGTTTGTTCTCATCTGCCTGCTGAGAGCTTTCAGTGTACTGTGAAGCCATAGATGCCTCATTTCTGGAAGTTTTGGATTATTTTCACATTGAGATACAGTATTTTATGAAAATAAATCTAACTCAGAATGGTGAAGCAATCCAAGCATATTGGCAAATTGTGCAAGTGGCAATCTATATGATAAATTATGTTCAATTATTCTGTCTTAAATACAAATATAAATGCTCATGCATTTGTCTATTTACTTATAAATTACACATTTCAGGAAAATGTTGATGCTTGTTGTCTTTAGTTATTATTAAAATCTCTTTATTTGCATATGCTTATGTCCCTCAAATATTCTGTTCAACATTTAAAATTCAAACATTTATTAAATCAAGCACTGTGCTTGATACTTTTCTTTGTAGCTCATGACCCAAAGGATAAGTTATGTGGAATTCATGTCTCTTTTACTTTTATTTATTGGCTTTTAGATTGTCTTCTTCCTCAACTGCTTAAATAAAGGACAACCGTGTTGATTGTATTGTTCACGTTCACTGAAATATTCTCAGGTCCTAGAACAGTGCTATAAATATGATGGGTGTTCAAAAAATGAGTATGTTACATAGATAAGAGTACTGAGTTCGAGGGAGGGTCGAAATCAGGTCTAAATTAATCCAACACAGGTCTATGTTAATCAGACTCCATCTCTAAAAATCTCCAAATAGTTTAGTGAAAGGTCTGAAACCTCGGAAACACTTAGAGCTTAGAAGAAAATTTTCCCAGATATGTCTCCAGATTTTCTCAGGGATACTGCATTGAGGGCATCTTTCTGATGTGCAGGAAGGATACTAGGGATTCTGTGATTAAAGAGAGCAGGAAATCATAAAAATTGAGTTTATTCTCATGGAGGCAGAGAAGCAAAGTAAGCTCCCAGTTAAAAGTGCTTAGTCTAAAGGAGAAGATAACGATCTTCCCTATAGAATCTCAAATAATATGTGTAGATAACATCGCCACCCTCCTCAATGTGGGAGTGTGGGCTACAGTACGTGACTCACTTTCAAAGAATCAAGCACAAAAAGAGAAGCAGTGCTGTGCACTGGAGAAACTGGAAATCACTACTATAACCAAGTGCTCAACTTTGGCGACAGTTTGGTAATTCATGTTGATCACATATTCCCTGAAATAATGTGATGAGAAGGCTTTATGACCGTTATATTTTTTTCAAAAGCTTATAGCCTCAGTCTAATCATGACAAAAAAATCAAAAAACCTCAAATTGATGGATAGTAATCCTCAAACTTGTGAAGGTCATCAAAAACAAAACAAAAAAGTCTGAGACATTGTCACAGTTTTTTATTGTTTTTTAAATGTCATAACCGGGGACTGCTAATTTAAAATATTTTTATCATTCAGTATTTACAATATGCTAAACAGGAGCTCAAGTACATGGATTGTTTCTGGTGAGCTGGTGGTGTAATAAAACTGGTCTAATATTGGTGTATTTTCTTCTGGGAAGACATGCAAGGTGGTAACTGACAAAGACTTTCATTTGGTGCAATTATATAAAATTGAAAGATATATATCTTTACTACTGTTCTACCATGATCTATATCAGTGAAAATTTTCTTAGGACTATTACTGAGAGTAAAAACTTTGTTAGATAAATTACAGTGATCTCCCTGCTTGAAATATTTGAATTTATCATAATTCATAAAAATTGTGGGTTGAAAAGTATTTTTCTCTTAGATTGTTTCAAAAGGTTATATATACTATTTTCCCTCAAACTTACAGACTTTCGCATCCCTCTAGTCTAGGGCATGCTTGAGAGTGAAAAGTCTATTTTCTGTGTGTCCTAAAGAAATGAGCCTGCTGAGCGGGAAAAAAAATCACAGCTGTATGGTGAAGTGTTAGGCAGACTTTCTTCCACCTTGTTAAGAGCAGTGGAAGGTTACTGTGGCCATGGCTTCATTAAAGAGCAAACTCACCTTGTTGGCTGTGTATTATCTTTTGATTCCCCTGCTGATCTTTTTATTTTATTTTATTTTATTTTTCATATGACATCTGCTGTTAAGTCTGAAAGAGATCCAAGAAAGATGAGATTTTAGCTCCTTGGATTTCTCTACCTGCAGCTCAGTGATGCAGTACCGCAATGCCTAGCTCAACATGCAATGTGCTTCTACTCGTAAAAACCAATGCAAGCACGTATTGCAATAGAAGTGGGGCTAGTAGAATGTGAATTAAAAATAGCGTTCAATAGGATTTTCTTGTCAAATAAAATGGTCTCTGGAAGTTCTTACAGGTAGTAAAATTCTCAAGTATTTTGTTGTTTACTTAATGAAATAATTGAAAAAATAGTAATATTATTTCTTTCAAAGCTGTTTTTTTCAATAGCATTCTTTCAACTCTGATCACTCAGAAAAGGTTGTCTGAAACAAATACTACTTAAAAAAGGTGGAAAACAATTGCAAAGATGTGGAAACAACTCAAGTGTCCATCAATACATGAGTGGATTAATAAAATGTCGTATATGTATACCATGGACTACTATTCAGCTTTAAGAAACAATGGTGATATAGCACCTCTTGTATACTCCCAGATAGAGCTGGAACGCATTCTATTAAATGAGGTATCCCAAGAATGGAAAGACAAGCACCACATGTACTCACCATCAAATTGGTATTAACTGATCAACACATAAGTGCACATATAAGAATAACATCTATTGGATGTTGGGCAGGGCGGGGGGGGGAGGAGGGAGGAGGGGACGGGTATATGCATACACAAAGAGTGCAATGCGCACCACCTGAAGGATGGACATATTTGAAACTCGGACTTAGGGGGGGAAGGGAGGGCAAGAGCAACATAGATAACCTAAACATCTGTACCCCCATAATATGCTGAAATAAAAAAAAAAAGATTAAAAAAAAAGGTGGAAAAAAAGTGTTGAACACAGAATATTCTAGAAAATAAATACAACTTCCTTAATACATTTAAAAGGCAGGTGCCAGTATTCGTATATAAGTTAAAGTTGCTTATAAAATGTTCTTTTCTACTTTAATAACTACCTCTATAAGATCCAGAAATGCTCTAATTTTATATTAAATCCTGCTCAACACACCAGGTCATTTCAATTTAACTAGCACATATAGAGTAGTTTAGCATTTTTAAACTCTTAACTTATACTGTAATGGTCCTTAGTCTTATGTATGTCAAAGAAGATTTTTATTTATTTCTTTATTTTTTATTTTTTTTCTTTTCTATTCAGAATATTATGGGAGTACGAACATTTTGGCTACATATAACACCTTTCCCTGGCTCAAGCCAAGGCTAAAGCTTGCCCTTCCCCCATATAGTGTGCACCACATCCATTAGTTTTGAGTTTACCCTCCTCTATCATCCCCTCCCATCTCAAGGACACCCAATGAATATTACTTACATGTGAGCACCTTAGTGTTGATCTGTTAGTACCAATTTGATGGCAAGTACATGTGGTGCTTGTTTTTTCATTCTTTGATACCTCACTTCAAAGGATGGGCTCCAGCTCTATCCAGGATAATATAAGAGGTGATAGTTCACCATTGTTTTTTGTAGTTGAGTAGTATTCCATGGTATACATATACCACATTTTATTAATCCACTCATGTCTTGATGGGCACTTGGGTTGTTTCCAGATCTGTGCAATTGTGTATTGTGCTGCCATAAACATTAAAGTGCACATGTCTTTATTACAGAATGTCTTTTTTTTTTCCTTTGGGTAGATTCCTAGTAGTGGGATTGCTGGATCAAATAATATTTCTATTTTTAGCTCTTTGAGATATCTCCAAATTACTTTCCACAGGGGTTGTACTAATTTGAAGTCCCACCAGCAGACTAAGAGTGTTCCTATCTCTCCAAATCCATGCCAATATTTGTTGTTTTGGAACTTTTTGATAAAGGCCATTCTCTCTGGAGTGAGATTTTGATTTGCATTTCCCTAATAATTAGAGATGTTGAGCACTTTTTTATATGTTTGCTGGCCATTATTCTGTCTTCTTTTGAAAAGTTTTGGTCCATGTCCTTTACCCACTTTTTGATGAGGTTGATTTTTTTCTTATTAATTTTCTTAAGTTCTATATAGATGCTTGTTATCAGCCCTTTATCAGATGTACAGCATGAAAATATTTTCTCCCATTTTGTAGGTTGTCTATTTGCTCTAATGACAGTTTCCTTGGCTGTGCAAAAGCTTTTTAATGTGATCAGGTCCCATTTATTTATATTTGTTGCTGCTGTGATTGCTTCAGGGTTTTTTTTCATAAATTCTTTGCCTAGGCTGATGTCTATAAGAGTTTTCCCAACATTTTCTTCTAGAATTCTTGAGGTTTCACAACTTAGGTTTAAGTCTGTTATCCACCATGAGTTGATTTTTGTGAGAAGTGAGAGGTGGGGATCCAGTTTCAATCTTCTGCATGCAGTTATCCAGTTTTCCTAGCACCATTTATTGAATAGGGATTCTTTTCCCCAAAGTATATTTTTGTCTGCTTTGTCAAAGATTAGATGATAATATGAGGATGGTTTTATATCTGGGTTCTCCAACCTGTTCCAAAGGTCTATATCTCTGTTCTTGTGCCAGTGCCATGCTGTTTTGTTTACTATAGCCTTGTAGCAAAGCTTGAAGCCTGGTAGACTGATGCCTCCCAACTTGTTCTTTTTGCTTAAGATTGCTTTGTCTATATGAGGTCTTCTCTGGTTCCATATGAAGTGTAGAATTATTTTTTCTAGATCTGTAAAGAATGATGATTGTATTTTGATAGGGATTGCATTAATTCTGTAGATCACTTTTAGATAGGATGGATATTTTTAACAATATTGATTCTGCCAATCCATGAGCAGTGTGTTTTCCATCTGTTCACATCTTCTACAATTTCTTTTCTCAGTGTTTTGTAGTTCTCCCTATATAGGTCTCTCACCTCCTTTGTTAAATATATTCCTAAATATTTAATTTTCTTTGATGCTATTGTGAAAGTCGTTGGCATCTTTGATTTGATTTTTGGCTTGACTGTTATTGGCTTATATGAATGCCACTGATTTCTGTGTCTTAATTTTGTATCCTGAGACTTTACTGAATTCAT
This sequence comes from Propithecus perrieri, assembly GCA_963574695.1. NCBI lineage: Eukaryota > Metazoa > Chordata > Mammalia > Primates > Indriidae > Propithecus > Propithecus perrieri. Next base: position 24,308 of record CAUYRB010031772.1, on the reverse strand, counting down.
TTATCAATTCCAGGAGTCTGTTGGTTGAATTCTTGGGATTTTCTAGTTATAATATCATATTGTCAGCAAAGAGTGAGAGTTTGACCTCTTCTGCCCCCATTTGGACACGCTTAATTCCCCTCTCTTGTCCGATTGCTCTGGCAAGAACTTCCAGCACTATGTTGAATAGAAGTAGAAATAGTGGGCAACCTTGTCTGGTTCCAGTTCTAAGCAGAAATGCTTTCAGTTTTTCCCCATTCAGTATGATATTGGCTGTGGGTTTATCATATATGGCTTTAATAATTTTAAAGTATGTGCCATCTATGCCTATTTTGTTAAGGGTTTTTATCATAAAAGTGTGCTGGATTTTGTTAAACACTTTTTCTGCGTCTATTGAGAGAATCATTGAGAGAATCATATGGTCTTTGTTCTTGATTTTATTTATGTAGTGAATTGCATTTATAGATTTGTGTATGTTGATAGTCAACATTTTAAATCAAGCTAAATTATATTGCTGTGTAGTTTTAGAAAGAGGGGTTGTAGGATTGTTTTCTAGGTCTCTTTTTAAACGTCATTATATTTAAGTGTCCCACAGTATATATGTGAACCTACAAAAAATTCCTAAGCCTACATTAAACATCTTAAAGTCATTAATGGCTTCCATACGCCATGATTCAACCCTTTTATAATCTTCTACAATAAGGTATGTTAGCATATTTTTAAAAATTAATTTCAAGTCCTATATGGCAGTACATACTCACTTGTCCACACTACATGAGACAGTCTCTAAGCTAGAGTTAAATAATTGCATGGAAAAACTCACATCATTTTAAAATCTAGTCTGGAAAGACTTTACGGTAATTGTTTAATTCAGGGAACTTAATCTTTTATGATAAACTCACATAGCTATGTAATCATCCCTTTCTGTACTATATTTAAGCTATCAACATAGTCTCAATGACAATCCTAACAAATAAATACCTCATCTAATCCCTCATCCTTAACAGGCAACATAAAACACAGAGCTAACAGATTCCGCTCTGAGAGCCAGAGTTTACCAATCCTGCTCCATACAGCCCCTGTCTAATAAGCTGATCTCCCAGACTTTGAATCCTGCCTGCCTAGAAAGCCATACCCAGTCTCAGCCTCTCTACCTCAATCAACTTCTCTAGAATTTTGTTCCAGCCTGCTTTTATTTAAAAGACACATTCTGCTTAAATTCTTTAGGTCTAGCAGTATCTTGTTTTTATCCTAACTCTTGAATCAGCAGTTAAAATTTTGTTCTATCATTTCAAAACACCTATCATTCAAATGAGTGTCGTGCAAAGTACTGAATGAGGGTGAGGAACAGAGAAAACAGAAAAGCATGCAAATTAACATAAAAATAAAAATATGTACTATGCAACTATTAAAGACAAGTCTTGAGAAAAAGTTCTAATATAAATAATATCCAAAAAAACTCACCAGAAATATTTTTATAAAAAGGATACAATAAATTTAACACTGACACAATTTTAACATCATCACTTTTCAGCACTCTCTGCAGAGTAGTAATTCTCAAGGAAAACAAAGCTTACCATGTACTTAAGTAATCCTATTTCAGGATGAAGCAGAGGCAGCTCAGGGAACCATTTCTGTGCCAAGCTATTCAGCTTCTCCTAAAGTTAAAAAATATTTTTTATTGTAGATCAATATATATTCAATTGTGACATGCTGCTCTTCAGGAAAATATAATATACCAGCATCTGCCTTATTACATATCTAATAAGATACATTATCACTGATTTTTGCCTTCTTCAAGAAATATCAAGTGAAAACCAAGAGTCACCTTGCATCTAAATTACCATCTTACTAACAAAAGACAAATTACCAATTTTAAGCTTTGCATATACACGTAAGCACAAATCTTGCCTAAAGTCAAAATCCACATTTACTTTCAAACTAAAATGAAAAAGTGTAATAGACCAGTTTGAATCATAAAACTGTCGCTATTTCTCAAAATATTAAGAACACAGTGACTTTTTTTTAAATAGCTATGTCGTTTAGGAAGAAAAAATCATAAAAGCCTTGAGATAAAAATAAATATGCAGCTCTACGTAAGTCACTTTGAAGCAAATGTGAAAACTCAGGATCCTTACAAAAGTCACTTATTCCATGTTTATTAGGCAAAACTTCTAGATACTTGTCAAATCTCTAAGAGAGAGCTATTTTAATCCAAGGTTCATAAGATATTTACACACAGTCAGATAATTTTGCTAAATAAAGCATAACACTTAAAATATCTATTATTTTCTTAGTATTTTTATTTTCAAAGCACTATTTCTTAACTAATTTCTTCCTCATAACATCTCTCACACATGAAATATTATTTTCATTTTAAAGAGAAAATGTACTAATTTTTCCAAGGTCACGGGAATTAGTGGTAGAATAGAAGAAACTTAAGAGATGTAAGTCCCCACCCCTACCCCAAAACCAGGTAATCTTATTTTGTTTTTCAACTAAATTACGCGGCTCCACTAACGTTTTCATTGCAATATTATGCTTAAATGATGTTCAATACTATGCTTAAATGATGCTTAAATGATTTTATATAAGAAAAAAGTCTTTAGGTTTTACGTTAAACAGAAAAAAAAACCAATATGCAAAAGTGTATGCTACAATCTTAATTCTAAAAACAAGCATAAAAAAGGACAAAAAGGAACTAAAAAAGCTAATGGTGATTGATTACTACTGTTACCACTGAGTGGGAAAGTTACACTGATTTGTTTTTCTTTAAAAGTTTCTGTAATTTCCACATTGGTACAATGGTCATGAAAAATTTTGTCATCAGAAATTAATTTCTAAATTCACGTAAACATTATTATGCCAATATAACACCTCTAGCCTTATGTTTATAATGTACTTCATAGAATGGGTATTTGAATTCAATTTTTAGAGTAAAATCTAATTAAAACTTTAAAGAATCAAATACTCACATATTCTTCTCTCTCATGATAAATTTCCTGAAAGACACTATTGCGTAACTCAGTTACTTCTTGTTTTATTTTTTCAATTTCAGATCCATCATGGTCATCAGACTTTAATCAGAAAGAAAAAGTAGTTTTACAGGCTTATTAAAGTAGACTAAAAATAAATCTTCCTTTAAGAATTAATGCAACTTCTACAGTAAATTGCTCTATGCTTTCTATGTATCCTTCAGTACCTAGCAGACCACAACAGACTCTTCTGACATTTGTTGAATTAACTTAGATCAGTTTATTCTAACAATGACTTTTCTAAAACCTAAAAAAAGGAATAATAGAAAATAAAGACATAAAATCAATTACATAGATTTTTCTTGTCTCTTAATTTACTGTAGATTTTTTGGTTATAAAGATGGCCAACCACTGTCATAAAATAAATGTTAAGAATAGCAACCAGAATTGATCAACACTTATGTGCACATATATGGAAAGTAACATTCATTGGTGTTGGGCAGGTGGGAGGAGGGAGGAGGGATGGGTAAATTCACACCTAACGGATGCAGTGCCTGCTGTCTGGGGGACGGGCAGGCTTGTAGCTCTGACTGAACAGTGCAAAGCCAATTTATGTAATCAAAGTGTTTGTACCCCTATAATATTCTGAAATAAAAAAAACAGCAACCAGAATACAACTGAATACCCTGAAATTGTTTTCTACATAGATCTGGTTAAAAACTAAACAAAAAAAGGATGAGTAAACGTGTGACACATACTAGAGGAAAGATGATGTAGGACTCACAAAACTCCGGTGATAATAAATTAGCCAAGTTAAAAGCTATGTAATATTTTAAAAGTTAGATTTCTCCAAAAGGTGAAAAATTAAGACTAAAAAAGATCAGCTTCCGGCCGGGAGCAGTGGCTCGTGCCTGTAATCCTAGCACTCTGGGAGGCCAAGGTGGGCAGATTGTTTGAGCTCAGGAGTTCGAAACCAGCCTGAGCAAGAGCGAGACCCCGCTTCTACTAAAAATAGAAAAAATTAATTGGACAACTAAAAATATATAGAAAAAAATTAGCTGGGCATGGTGGCATGTGCCTGTAGTCCCAGCTGCTCGGGAGGCTGAGGCAGAAGGATTGTTTGAGCCCAGGAGTTTGAGGTTGCTGTGAGCTAGGCTGATGCCACGGCACTCTAGCTAGGGCAACACAGTGAGACTTTGTCTCAAAAAAAAAAAAAAAAAAAGATCAATTTCCCCATAGCCAAGAATAGAATAAAACTGGAAAACTCTTCAACTATGAAATTAGTTCTAGAATAGTCCCCACTCCACCCCCAATTAAGTGCTCAGAAGAGGAAGATAATTCAAGGTGGATTAATACATAATATAGATCTCTTGTGTATATAAATTGAATCCTCAAGGGAACACAAAGAATTACCATCTTATTCACAAAATTTCAAGCCTAAAGGAGGAGGTAAGTACAGATTAGGGCATCCTAATCCTTCCAGTTCTACTATGATAGGAAAACAATTTGAAATATTTGCAAAAAAATATGTCTGGCCATAAAAATAGAGTTAAAAAAAGAGACTATGATCTTAAAAATACTTTATGACAAAATTCTACCTTCAGGGGAGTACCCTATCTATCACCTTCATGTAGTAGGTTTATATTACAATAGACATTATAAGAGTCCAAACCAAAAGAGTATTAAAAATTATTCTAAAATGTTCATATTACTAAAAACCAAGGCAGACATATAAAATGTTTTTAAAGAACATTTAATGACATGGGAAAATGTTTATACTATTAATGTAATCTCACTTTAATTTCAAACACAGAAAAAAGATTAAGTATATAAAATAAAATGTGACTGTAATGGCTCTCTTTTTTTAAAGAGTATATTTATGCATTACTTTCATGAAGCAGAGACCAAGTAAAATTAGGTACACATAGAGTTAACTAAGAAACAACTATTTCCTTACTTCTTCCAAATTATTCTTTTCAACCAATTTCCATCTCAGTCGAGCTTTTAAGCTTTTCAATGTCTTCTTAATGGACAGCAAATGATCCACACTGGGGCTCTTATTTAAACATTCAATAATCTGCTTTTTAAACTGAGAGAAGGAATTACTATATTTTCAAATACATCAGACAACATTTATTAAACACTTACCAACCATTTATTAATCTATTAAGATTCAACTAGTATTTACTGAGTTCAGATTGAGACACTAATACTATAATTTTCAACAAGACAATTCAACCAATTGATTTCCTAATTATACATGTTTCTGTTTAGAAGAATATCAGTTTCAGCACTCAAAGTAGGAAAGACAGAAGTAATATTTCAAACTGAGACATACTGTGAGATACACGCTATTAGTGTGGAGGAAAAGAGAATTTCCAGTGAGAATGTAAACTGAAATCATCTTTCCCAAAAGTAGTCTGACGATATGTATCAAGTTTTAATAATGTCCGTTCCTTTTAAGTTAGTAATTATAATTTTAGAAATCTGAGAAAATACACATAAAAAACTATGTACCAAGATATGTACAGTGTTTATGGAAGAAAAAGTTGGAAGTAACCTTAATGTACAACACAGATGAGAGGTTAGATGATGTTGTTGTACATTATCTATACAGGGATGATGATTTAGTAACTCAAAACGACAGTATAGAAAAATCGTTAATTATTTTGGAAAACATTCATAATATATGAATGAAATATATTAAATGAAGAAAATATTTTCAAAATAGCTTACAAGACAATCCAATGCACATTTTACATGTGTGTATATATATGCATATATATGTGTGTATGTGTATGTATGTATGTATGTATGTATGTCATCACCCAGAAAGGAAATACTCTGAAACTATCTCTTAGTCTAAGAGGATTATAAGCAATGTTTTTATTTCTTATTATCTTTCTGTACATAGCAAATTTTCTACAGTAAACTTGTATAGAAAGAAAATAATAAAGGTTATGTTAACGTAAGAAAATCAAATATTTAAGACAATAAAAAGCAATGTTTACATCAACAAAAATCACCATTTTCAGTTTATTTCCTGATAGTAAATTCTAGCAATAATAAATAATTTACTGAGTATTAAACTGTGTAAGAAAAATTTAAGTATTAAAAAATTCAAAGCATCAATTTATAAGACCAATAACAGAAAGCATAATCCAACCTCAATACTGTCCTTGTACTTAGATTGTACTGTGGCAATGAGCTTTTCCTCTGAACGGATCTTTTGCAGTACTTGACTATACATATTTAAAATGATCTCCTTGTCTGCATCACCGTGCTCCTAAATGAAATCACACACATGGAATTATGCACAAAGCAGTATCCAAAATAGTTAAAACCTTCAATAACAATCAGTAAACTTCAAAATTATGCCTTTGACAAATTTCTATATTCATTTGAAAATATTTCTTAAATACAAATTTTTTCTAGACAGGAGAGAGACTGACATCAAAGATGTTCATATGGGAAATTTTACCCTCATTCCATTATTATTCCCAAACCTGTCTGAAGTAGAGCATTAACGGAAACCAGGGATACTAACGTGCTAAATGTAAGAACTAAACCATATACAGAACTTCAACACTTTATTTTTAAAAATCATCTATTAACAACCACTTCTAAAATCAAATCTGACAAAACCATATAAATCAGTACTATTTAACAATATGAAAATTCTTAACGTATTTTAATGCCAATATGAATAAAACTCTAAGAAGTAAAAAACAAACACATAAAAAGATTAGCATAACCACTGAGACACTGGAAAGCAGCCTGAATAACTGGGAAAGAGTCCCAATGAGGAAAGTCAAAATTACAAAATACTCTTTGGAGGAGCTACACTAATTTTTACTTTGACACCGCAACACAGAATATACACAATAGAGAAAGGGGGCTACTATTCAATCTTGTGTATTCACTTTCAGAGCTCTCCCAGATTTTATCTCAAGTTTTCGCAAACTCTAAGGAGTTTTTTCTTATAGTCATTGGCTATGATGAACTCAAGAATCAAATGATATAGAAAGTTGATCCACTCTAATTAAGAGGAGTTTTCCTGGAATTAAGCATGAGATTTTATTTTTAATGTGAAATGTCCTATTAAAATGAAAACACCACCTTATGGAAGAATAAAACTGCATCGTGTTACGATTAGAGCTTGACCATGTTACTCTTTCAAACAGACATATAAAAGGAAAGCTAAGACCAGTCTTAATACTAACTAGCAAGAGAAACCATATTATTGCTTAATACTAACTAGCAAGAGAAGTCATATTGCTTCAACAAAAAAAGCAATAATAAAGGATATCAGTACTCACAATCAGAGATATCTCTAGCTCTTTGCAGATACTTGACTCAGTCTTCTCTAGGATTTCATCAATATTACTAATTGTGTCTTCAGAATTCAGTGATTCTTCCACGGATAGATCAAAAACCTCATTTGGAAAAATAAAAACATGAAGTATCTCATTTGGTTAATTCAATTAGCATTCATTGTTCTTTATACCTGAAGCAGAGCATTACGCTATACCCTGGGTAATGTAGGGTAAATAAGAATGCAGAAAAAAGATAAAGTGCCTCCTAAACTTATATACCAGAAGAAAAAAGGTACATACACATTAGTGGTTAAGAGACATTGAAAGGACAATCCAGAGGAAAAGTATGAGAAAAAACAGGGACAAGACCAAGATGGTGTTTTTCAAGACTAGTAACAGAAGCAGTCTGAATAAAAGCTAATAAGAAACCTGACTGCTTAAGTGGCAAGTTTAAATCCGATACGTAGCAGGTAGACAATGTCAGCTCTTGAACAAGGAAGAGACATGATTTAAAATATATATATATTCCCTGTTCTATGCTACAAATATCCCTGAGCAAGAGCTCTTATTACCTTTAAAGTTCTCTGGAACCATGCTACAAGACGCTTTAGGGAAGCCTCTGTTTCACTTCTAACATTGGTCAACTCCTGTCTTTTATCACATTTCCAGTCATAAAATTTCCTAAGTATTTCTTCAGAATTTGTTCCTTCTTTGGCCTGTCCATACACTGCCTCTAAAGAGGCTGACAAATCCTGCAGAGAGATATCTGTTTACTAAAGTTTATTAACTGCATATTAGGATTCAAGCACTGTGTTAGGATCCACGAGGCAGAAAAGCAGTATGTTGAATCCCCAGTCTTAAGAATTTTATACCAAAACTTAGAATTATTACATAGAGATGAAAACACAAAACTACCTAGAAAGTGATTTATTTGGACCATAATAGTAAAAATGTATTAAGTGAATTAGTTACAAATAGAAAGCTTTAAAGTCTTAGGTTATTAAAAACCTAAGTAGACCTAAGTAGAAATTGCCCTCTTTTCCCTAACTTTAAATAAGGAATCACTATTGTTTGTCCTGACGTGACAGTTTCCAAGACTTGCTGCTAGATAAAAATAAACCACACACCAAAATATAAAATAAAGCCAATCAAGTAAAGACATTAAACATATATTTGTACAGTCATGTGTCGCTTAACAATAGGGCTGTGTGCTGAAAAAAATGCATTGTTAATCAATTTTGCTGTCATGTGAACATCACAGAGTATACCTACACAAACCTAGATGGTATAGCCTATTACACACCTAGGCTATATGGTATAACCTATGGCTGCTAGGCTACAAACCTTCACAGCATGTTACTGTACTGAATACTGTAGGTAACTGTAACACAATGGTAAGTATTTGCGTATCTAAACATAGTAAAAACATGGTATTATAATTTTATAGGAACACCATCATATATGAAGTCCGTCGTTAACCAAAACGAGGTCGTGTGGCACATGACTGCACTTAAAAGCATTTTTTAATGAACTGGAAAAGACAAGACAAGCAGCCAGCACAGCCTGCTGGATCTCTCTAGGAATTACACCCTAGAAATGCTACAGAGACAAAAGCAAAGCTTCATAGATTCCAGAAATTTTTACCACGAAACTCTGAGAAACTCTTGGAAAGGTACAGGATGGCTAGTGCTTAGCACTGAATGAATACATTCCCTTCAAGTGGGAGAAGGCCTATACCACGACATAGAATAACCTATGGGTAAAGAGAACCTTCTTCCTAGGCCCTTCTCTCTCCCTCCCATTGGGAAGGAAAGTAGCAGTACCAGCAAGAGGCAACAGTTTATACAAGTACAGCACAAGAACACAGATGAGGCAAAAACTGGTAACTAGTACAGAAGAGGTGGCCAGTCCCTGAGCATTCTCTTTATTTCCCTTTTCCCCTGAGTACCTGGTAGCATTCACATCTAAGGGTGGTAGCCCCTGGAAAACAGCAGTAGCTGAGGTAGAGGGACTAGGTGGTTCGCTAAAGAGTAAGACCATGCAGAAGAGAAGCAAAGAGGGAGTAGTTAAGCCCTGACTGCAACACGAGAGGCTCAGCAGCCTGAGAACAAACCCATTCTATTCCCAAAATCCAGGTGAAGTCTTAAAAGTTGTGGTCCAGGCCTTTACTCCTCTCCAGGCCCTTCACACGACTACACAACAGAACTAAGGTAGCTTATAGTTCCAAGTGAGTATGAGATCTTAGGGAGAGGTAAAGAGGAGAATGAAATGTGTAACTAACACAAGCAGTTTGAAAGTATAACAAACTAAGCTACCTTACAAAAAGGAAGCAAGATCAGTAGCCCAGATAACAGTAAGAACTAAAAAAATAAGCATAACAAATACTCTCAGCAAAAAGAAAGCATACTGGAAACACAAAGTAAAGTCAAGTACTTATAAATAACAACCAACTGAAGACATTAAGTATGAAAAAAATAACCTTTGAAATAAAGAGCACAATGGATTGGCCAAATGGCAGAAGGGATACAGCTAGAGAATCAATTAAGTTAAGAATCCCTCCGAAAATACACAGATAGGGAAAAAATTATTTTAAAAAAAACAGTTTAATAGAATATGTAGAGGAAAAAAGTAGAGGCTTAAATATCTGTCAAACAGAAGTCTCAGAATGAAAGAAAAATTAAATGGGAACAATATCTTAAGAAATAATTATCAAATATTTTCTAGAAATATTTAAAATCTCAAACTTAACTGGCTGAGATCAAATCAAACTTAAATATGCTTTAGTGTAATTTAAGAACAAAGTCAAGAGAAAATTTTAAAGCTTCCAGAGGAAAAAAAAATCACAGAAGAACAAAGATTAAACTGATATCAATAATTACGGAAATAAATAAGACAATGAATCATTACTGTCAAAGGCCTAAAGGAAAAACGGCCTTATTTTATAGCCAGCTAAACAACTATTTATATGTGAGATTGAAATAAAATATATCCTGAAACTATAATACCTCACAAAGTCAACTATACAAAGACTTCTTTGAAAGCACTCTTAGAGAAAATACTCCAACACATAAAGCCAAGAGATATCAATTACCATGAAATAAGAATGAGAAAATAACTCTAAAGTTTATTAAATTGAACTATCATACACAATATTCACAACAACCTGTAACTAAAATCCTAAACAACAATTGTGGTTGGTTGGTTTTTGAGAGGGAGCTAGAGAGAGAGAGGGAAGACACTAAACGCAGATGAGAATGTTCTGAAGTATCGGGGTGGAAGGAGAAAAAAAAACATGATAAACAGAAACATAAAAATAAGATCACAGAAATAAGTTCTAATAAAACAGTATTATATTTATGTAAATTAATTAAGTTACCAATCAACAGAAAGATTTAGAGATTGGGGTCTTTGATAATCAGAACAGAAATGTCTCTAAAAACTGGATACAAAAGGTTAAAATAAAGGGAGAAAGAAAAAAACATACATAAAACAAGGTTTAACCAAAAAGAAAGGTGGGGTAGGAATTTAAAAAAGAAACAAAATAAAATTTTATCCCAAAACATTGTTAAGTGAAAAAATAAGGTTACACAGTAGTTAAAAAGAAAACATATTTTAAAATATACTGCAATCATGAATACGTTAACCCCCAACAATACAGCAATTAAATATTCTGAACTGAAAGAACTACAGGAACAAACATATCTAAGATATATATAACAAAAATATCTCAAAGACCAAAGCACTGATCAGAGCAAGAACTAAGCAAAGCTAAAGAAAATTAAAGATATATACTTATTTATTTATTTATTTATATTTGCAACTACACACCAAGAAAACCTAGAATACATTTTCTTTTTGAACTTAGGAGGCACAGTCAAGAAAAATCAACCACGTACTGTAGGTCACAAAAGAAGTCTTAATAAATACTGAGGAAGTCAGAAATCATGAACCTTAATTTCTTTTACTGACCTTCATTGTATTTCTTAAATACCTGAAAAATACAAATCATTTCTCAGCAAAATAAAGAAAAGTTTAATGAATATTTTGGTAACCTGGGGAAATACTAGAAATGGAGAAAAGCCAGATAAGGCAAAAAGCCTTCTAACACTAAAGTTTAAAAATAAAAGAGTTTTAAAGATAATCTTGGTTGCAGACCCTCAACCTATGTTTACTAACAGTTAGTGAGAAGAAATAGACCTTTTCAGAGTAAAGTAGAAGATGCACTGTAGAAAGGTAAATTCTTTCTATATTACTGCCCTTTTATATGCAAGGCTTACTTCACCACTCTGGAAGAACTTATACTATTTATGCAATTCCATCTAAGAAAATGTTTCAAACCAGGGTTCCAATGGTTCCTAAACCATATACAGTGTCCTGAAAACTATATCTTCACCCGGGGGGACAGAAAGAGACAGTGCCCAGATATCCCTAAATATTCTCTTCTCCAAATTTCTAGCAAGCTGATTCCCTGCAGTCCAAAACAAAATGGATAACAGGTACTGGCCAACTTAGTGCTAGAGTTACTGACAAAAGCAGTAAAAATTCAAAGATACATAAAAAGTAAATGATTAGAAGAGAAAGGTTTATTGTTTTCAAATGGAAGGACCACATAAAAAGCTCAAAGAGTATCAAGAGACAAATGAGAACTAAAAGAGTTGAGCAGAGTTGCCAGAGAGACATAAATAGATAAAAACCAGTAACAGTTCCTCTATTCCATCAAAAAACGGAAATGGAAAGAAAGATAATATTCACAAAAGCAATCAAAAGTACAAATATCTAGGAGTTAAATGAAGAAGAAAATGCATGAAGACTCTTAGAAATTTTAAATATTAAAGGACAAAAAAAGATCTGAATAAGTAGAGAGAAATATTATGTTATTAGACGAAATGACTTAACACTGTCATGTTCACCCCAAATTAAAGTCATTGCTGAGCTGGCAGAACAGGGCTGAAGTTAAGGTTCCACTACATCATATAGCTATTGTATTCTAGCCTGTAATCACACCAGGAGAGAAACCTCCCTGATCATGCAGCCTAAAAGTCCTATAAATCAAGGATCAGGGTCCCTTCTCTCCCTGACTCTGATATGTAGCCACACTAGATTTTCTGCTAAAATGTAATGGGCAACAGTGACCCACATGCCTGCTACTGCTCCTGTCTCTAGGAGTTTCCCCAATGAATACTACTTTAGCAACCTGGAGTCCCTGGCCATTTTACCTTATTTGCAGCATAGACACACATATATATACATAAATACTAAATATATTAATATCAACTTTTAATTCCATTAAAAAGAAATTAGAATTCAGCAAAGAAAAACTTTTGCCACCATTACAGTACTATCTGAAGTCTAAAGGTAAATGCTAATTTCACCTCTTAAATACTAAACTTATATTTAATATAGTTTTAAAATTCCAACCTGCAATGTTTTTAAGCGTTTATTAAGAGGTAATTCATCTACATCCAGAATAAAAACTTCAACTGCCATGTACAGCTTCTGTTGTACTTCATTTCTTTGGGCAACCAAAATAGTCCCTTCACTCTGGAGGAATAAAAAAAGAACCATAATTAATATATCATATAGGAAATATTTTTACACATTCATCTGTATGAAAAAATGAACTAAAATTTAACATTACATTTTCCAAACATAGTAAAATTCAGCACAAACACTTCTCTCCTTAGATCACCAAAATGACAAAGAATTTCCTTTCTTTTAATTAAAAATAAAACATTTAAGTTCAACAATCCTGCTCTACTAATTTTTATTTTTCCCATTATTTCTACAACAATGAAGTTTTTGTTTTTCTTTGAGAAAATTATACAAGTTCCTATCAATTACACATTTCCTCCTCCTCCTATTCCCATCCCACACTCAACTCCATCTAGTCATCCTTCAAGACACAGTTAAACACCAAGATAAAACCTCCCACTTCAAGCTATTCTGCAAGGCTGTAGTAACTAAAACAGCATGGTACTGGCACAAGAACAGAGACATTGACCAATGCAACAGGACTGAGAATCCAGATATAAAACCATCCTCATATAGCCATCTGATCTTTGACAAAGCAGACAAAAACATACACTGGGGAAAAGAATCCCTATTCAATAAATGGTGCTGGGAAAACTGGATAGCCACATGTAGAAGACTGAAGCAAGATCCTCACCTCTCATGAAAATCAACACAAAATGGATAACAGATTTAAATCTAAGGCATGAAACCATAAGAATTCTAGAATAAAACATTGGAAAAAACTCTTACAGACATCAGCCTAAGCACAGAATTTATGAAGAAGACCCCAAAGGCAATCACAGCAACAACAAAAATAAATAAATGGGACCTGATAAAATTAAAAAGCTTCTGCACAGCCAAGGAAACCATCATTAGAGTGATGGACAACCTACAGAATGGGACAAAATATTTGCATGCTATACATCTGATAAAGGGCTGATAACTAGAATCTATACAGAACTCAGGAAAATCAGCAAGAAAAAAACAACGCCATTAAAATGTGGGCAAAGGACATGAACAGAAACTTTTCAAAAGACAAACTAATGGCCGACATAAAAAAAAATCAACATCTCTAATCATCAGGGAAATGCAAATCAAAACCACAATGAGATATCACTTAACTCCAGTGAGAATGGCTTTTATCAAAAAGTCCCAAATCAACAAATGTTGGTGTGGATGCGGAGAGATAAGAACACTCACACGTTGCTGGTGGGACTGCAAACTAGTATAACCTCTATGGAAAGTAGTATGGCGATACCTCAAAGAACTAGAAGTACAACTACCATTTGATCCAGCAATCCCACTACTGGGTATCTACCCAAAGGAAAAAAAGACATTCTATAAAAAAAGACATCTGTACTTGAATGTTTATACAGCACAATTCACAATTGCAAAGATGTGAAAACAACCCAAGTGCCCATCAATATATGAGTGGATTAATAAAATGTGGTATATGTATATCATGGAGTACTACTCAGCCATAAAAAAAATGATGAACTACCCCTTGTATTCCCCTGGATGGAGCTGGAGCCCATTCTTCTCAATGAAGTATCACAATAATAGAAAAACAAATACCACATGTACCCACCATTAAATTGTTACTAATTGATCAACACTAATGTGCACATATGGGAAGTAACATTCATAGGGTGTCAGGCAGCGGGGAGGAAGGGATGGGTAAATTCACACCTAACGGATGCAGTGTGCTCTCTGGGGAATGGGCACACTTGTATCTCTGACTCAGATGGTGCAAAGGCAATTTATGTAACCAAAGCATTTGTAGCCCCGTAATACTCCAAAATTTTTTTAAAAATTAAAATAAAATGAAATAAAATAAGAAAAACCACATAGAACTCAAGGGAAAAAAATAAATTCCTACAAATCATTAAGAAAAAGATAGACAACTCAACTGAAAAACGGGCCAAAAACTTCGATGGATACTTCACAAAATATGATACCAAACAGCTCAACATCATTATTAATTAAGGAAATGGAAAATAAGATCACACCTCCCATTCCCCCATTTCTGAATGACTAAAGTAAAGAGGTACAGGGAATACCAAGCATAGAATATGGAACAGTGGGGGCTCTCATATCCTGCTTGGGGCATCTACCTAAGCAGACCATATATGTTTTTTATAAACCAACAATTCTACTATGGGTGTATACCAACAGAAATGCACAAATATATGCACCAAAAGGCATGTACAACAATCTTTATATTAGCATGATTTTTAATAGATCAAAACTACAAACAGTAGAATAAATACTATAGAGCCATGAAAATGAATTATTGCTGTATATTGTAACATGGAGAAAGTTCACAAACATACTGTTGATTGAAATGAGTCATTCACAAAATAATATATACTGTATGATTTCTTAGGTATAAAGTTTGAAAATAGTCAAACCTAATTTATGGTATTAGAAATTGGAATACAGGCTACCTTTGAGTAGGGATTAATGATTGTACGCTTATTATTTGTGCACCTTTCTGTATATTACACTTCAATTAAAATTAAAATCTTACTTAAAAATAAATTTTTCCATAACTATCTATACAACTGAAAATTAAAAAAAAAAATATCTCCAATTAGCTCAAGAGGCTATGTTTGAAAACATGTATGTGAAAGACATCCAAGAACCCTATGCATTATCTCTATTATAGTATTTACCATTCTGTATTGAAACTATCCATTAATATATTCATCCTGTACCCGAGATAGAGAGAAAGGATGTCTTTAAAAATTTGTATCTCCATTACCTATAACAGTGTCTAGCACATACACTTGAAAGCCTGAATTTTACAATATCTTTTCTTATTTAAGCTCAGACTATTTTATAACTATAAATTAAAAAAAATTAATTAAAATAAAAATAAATTAAAAAAAAAACCTCAAAGCTTATCTCTTTCATCAAGAAACAAAAACACATGGCAGTCAAGTTAAGGAACTATGCAAAATACATAAATCAAAGTAGCTATTCTAAAACCCAAATTAAGTACAATAAGAGAAATAAAATGGCAACTTTGAGTGGCAGTTATTACTATGTATTTATCCAACAGTCTACTCTTAAATCTATCAAATGAATTTTTAAGTCCTAAACATGAGCAGTAGAAGCAAATATTTGCCTTAGAAAAAAGTCATATTTATACACTAGAATATCAAGTCCTAAAGCTATTAATACATATTAAGCCCTCTCCCTCTCCATCCTGAATCACTTTCCTATGCTCAAACCACAAAAACAAAACTTAAAAATGCAGTTCTTTTTCATCTTATTACATGAAAATATATGAAGAAGTATTTTAATATTGATAGTGTGGTTTAAATGGAAAGAGAATATACTTTCCAGTCAGACGTGCCTAGGTTCAAATTCCTATTAACATTTAGAACTATGTAATCTTGAGCAATTTCCTTAACCTTTGTGAGCTTGTTTCCTCACTTATACAACAGGAGCAAAAATGTCCATTTTTAAAGTTATTAAGAAAAAAATTATAAAGTACCTATAACATTGCCTGTTTCATAGAGATTAAAAAATCATCCACAGCACCTGGCACACATTAGATGCTCATTAAAAAGTTTGAATTGACATGCAAAAAAAAATTATTAATTCTGGCCAGGCACAGTGGCTCATAGCACTCTGGGAAGCCGTGATGGATGATCGCTTGAGGCCAGGAGTTTGAGACCAGCCTGAGCAATACAGCAAGACCCTGTCTCTACAAAAAATAGAAAAATTATCCAGACATGGTGTCAGGTGCTGGTAGCCCCACCTACTCAGGAGACTGAGGCAGGAGGATTGCTTGAGCCCAGGAGTGTGAGGCTGCGTGAGCTGTGATGATGCCACTGCACTCTAGCCTGGACAATTAGAGTAAGACCCTGTCTTAAAAACAAATTAATTAACTAGTTAAATTTTAAAAATAAATAAAAAATTATTAATTCTGCTGTTACTTTTTTTCTTTCACAATCAGAAGCAACCAGTTAGGATCTAATATGTAAAATAACAAAAATCTAATCCTTTCTCCTAACTAAACATTCCTGGCATTTCCAAAGGCCTAGTTATCCTTCTCACACTTCTCATTCAGAGCCAGTTAGGTTGCCAACTGATCAACCTAGGTATGAATAGGGAGTAAGGTTTTCAAGATACAATCCACAGAGGCAGAAACGACCAATACTTATGATGGGACGAGTCCAAATACACAAGTACAGAGCTCACAGGCACTACGGAAAGCTAAAATGGTTGTGGTGTTTCTTTAAACGAAAACAAGGAATTCTGTTCAGCTCAATATAATAAAGAAAACTACAACAGGAAATAAACGTATTTGTACCTTAACTAATAAAGAATTCATATGAAGTATTTCACTTTCATACCCCTCCCCAACACACACAATACGTGGCTAAGGCTACATTTAGTAGTAAGGCAGAGCCCAATACTGCCACATAAAATACACCACTCAGACCAGAAGACAAGGTCCACATTAGCAAGCATAGTAACCACCCTGGTTTACAAGCTTAATATTAGATACTCCTCAAAAGCCAGTACCTCTTATAACAATTCCATGAGTATACTTTCAGGGTCCCTCAAGGGGTATGCCCAGTTTTAAGAGTCCCCATCAATTATCTGTAGTACAAGTTCCTCCAGTACAGATGCAATTGGCTAATCAAGAATTATATTTACTATAAATAATGTTGCCTAGTAACAAAAGTTGAAATATTTTATCAGATTATCAGGGGAATAAAGAGAGGGAGTTAGCCAAAGGTCAAATTCACATGTGAAAGGGGAAAAGACTTTGTTAACTCTCTACCCACAATCATCAATTGTCTATCACATCTTTCTTATAAGGCAATAAAGGAATCCAATTATTAATATGAAGATACTGTAAAAGTTAAAGATTTTATGCAAATAAAGTATCAGTATATCTGCAGTTCCTCTGCTTTCTCCAAAGATAATATTTCCTTATGTTCAACAGATAAAAACCATAATAGAGAAAAATTCTCAACTCACCACATTTTGACAAGTTTGAATCTTCTCCTGAGCCTGACTGTATTGTGCCCAAATTATCTCTAATTCATTCAAAGAAGGTGGGGTAGTAAAGCACCCTTCATCCAACACTTGTATAGCATCCGAAAGGTCATTTCCAAAACGAACATTGATGCTCGCACGCCTATTTTAAAAAACAGAAAAAAGGAAAAGGTCAATAAATTAGAAAGCTGGCGTGAGAAAAAGTTATACTTAAATAGTAATGATCTAAAAGTTACTATGTACAGTAGTGGCTATGAAGACATACTTTTAAAACTTTATATAAAATTATTAATTAAAAAACATGTTGTGGATAGGCTTCTAACTTTATGACAAAAAATATTTGGGGAGGAGGAAAATATTTGTGGAAAAAAATTTTTTTAAGTCTATAAAAAGACAACTTCAAAAGTCTGAAAAATTTAAAATGACATCAAATGGACCTTCAATTTTTGGTCTATAATTAGATTTGTAAAGATGTCTTTAAATGAAAGACTCATCATAAAACCAATTTTACCATCAGCTAATTGATATAAACAAGAGTTAAGTTCCTATGGCATATTTCTGGTCACGAAAACATCACCGACTTCTAAATAAAGACCCAAAACACTTCCAACATTAAACACTGAAATAAATGTGTGTGTGTGCTATACACGCATTTAAAAAAGATTAATAAAAACAAGATAATTATTTACCCAAATTTTGGTGAATCAGTGAGTGACAACAGTCATAGTGGTGGTGAATTAAATCAGGGAATAAATGTGATAGAAGCAAAAATTTTAAGCATCTCCTACCACTGCACAGTTCAAAAACAGTAACAAATATGGTGGGCTTGCTGACTGCTTTCATTCTGCATTGTTTATTGTGCATTTGTATGATTACTGTATACTTTATAAATTTTTATAACAATTTGTACTCATTCATTCATTAATTTTCCAACCCAATTATTCCAGTTCAGCATTGCAGGTGGCCGAAGCCTACCTTGGCAGCTCAGGGCACAAAGACATCCCACCCTGGACAACATACCATTCCATCACTCACAACTGTGAGGGCTCACTCACAACTTACCCACACTCACTCATACTGGGACAATTTAAACACACCAAATTCACCTAACATGCACACCTTTGGGACATGGAAGGAAACTGCAGTCCTCCAAGAAAACCCACACAGATATGGACAAAACATGCTAACTCCACAAATAGTGACCCCAACCAGGAATTGATTTTTATTGATTTATTAATTGATTTTTATATGAAATGACATTGAATGAAACAGTATTACTCAAGGACCTGCTGTACTCCTGAAAATAACCCCAAGTTGGACATGGTAGTTTCCCACCAAACTACCACTTAAAAGTTGTGTTGGTTTTTTAATTTCACTATCAGAGATGACCATAGGACGCTATAGCTCCAAGCAGTGACAAGAGAAAACTGATAAAAACACTATAAAATTCATCTTAGAAATAACTGTCTTTAGTTTCTCCCTTTAAAGTCATAAAAATACAAAGATTAAATTTCAAAGCAAAAATGGTGGGCATACAATATTTGAAAAGCACCAATTAGCAATTATTTTAAAATGCCCGTCTCAAAAATGTACCTTTCCCTACCTGATTTCTTTCAATAATTCCACCTTAGCTGCCAGATTTTTCATTCTTGTACCTACACGAGTCTTCAGAGTGCTTTCTAAATGTTTGGTCAAATCCACAGCAGCGGCTTTCTCTTGCTGAAACAAACACATCCTAGTGAGATTCAAATAGGTAACTGTACTTCTGTTATAATTTTAATGATTTTTAGGTATAATTTTAAAAATGTTTTAAAGTTAAAAAATGTTAGGCCATAGGATAACAAACACTGATTTTCTACTAGGTGGGATCTGAAAAAAATAATCTGTTCCAGTTCTCTGCCTTCATACGGATTAGAGACTATTATATTAAAAGATCAAACAGAAAATTTTACATTTTGTACCTCTTAAAACTCAGATTTTTAAAAAAAGAAAAAATATCCATAAAGACCAAAGACTCCAAATGATTATCAATGACAATTTCTTTTCTGGTGAAGTCTTGTGTCATTCTGCATTATAAAGGAGTCAAAAAAAATTTCCTTAGGAAAGGTAGATAAACTCTCTAAGTAGTATATCAAATATATGTCTACATGATTATCCAAAATAACATATGGATCAGTAATACAGATAAAGACCTGGAAATTTTATTTTAGTGATACTACACCCAATTATTACATAGTTAAACACAGAAACTTTTACTTAATATTTAAACAACACACTCTCCAATCCTCACATTCTCTCCAATGCAAATAAAATGAGAGGACCAGGGTATACTGAATGCCTATTAATAGTAGGCTATGCTCAGGTATGCTCATTGCCTTCTGCTCCCATTTGCTGAGTATAATGATCATGAAGAATCGGTTATATTTCTTCCTAAAACTGTTATATCCACTGTACTTGTAACAATTGCTCAAAAAATATGTAAATCTATGAAATAGAAATAGAAAACAAGAAATTTTTGAATCTTTGAAAACTGTGTTTAATACTTTGCTAAGACTCCGTAAAAGCAAATTTTAACAGAAATTTCTAATGTGAATGAGAACTATAACATATTGAAGAAAATAATCATTGAAATCTAAAAGAAGTATTAACTCAGATTGTTTCTCAAATGTCTTGAGTTTATTAATCCACTTCTATAAAAAACTAGGAATCAGATGATAAATAATGAGTATTATGTTTAAAACAACAAATAAAACAAATAGAAAAGATGGTAGACTTAAACACAAGCACATCAATAATTACATTAAATGAAAATGAGCTAAAAATTCCAATGAAAAGAAGTGAGATTATCAATCTGGATGAAACAGTCTAGACTCTATGCTGCTTATAAGAAACACTTACTATACATAAAGAGAAAGATAAAAGTTAAAGAATAAAAAGATATACCATGCAAATATGGCCATATTAATGTTTAGGAAACATGAACTTCAGGAGTATTCCAAGCAATAAAGAGGGACACTTCATAAAGATAAATGGATCAATTCATCAAGATGATACAATTCTAAATGTGTATATCAATAATAACAGAGCCTTAAAAAAAAATGAGGCAAACTGTGACAAAACAAAAGGAAAAAAACAGACAAAACCACAGAAATATTTGGAGATTTCAACACTTCTCTTTCAGTAACTAATGGAATAAGTAGAAAGAGAATCTGTCAGGATCTAAAAGACTTGCGCAGCACTATCAACCAACTCAACCTAATTGACATTTATAAAACACTCCACCCAACAATTGTAGAGTACACATGATTTTTAAGAATGCATGAAGCATTTCCAAAGATAGACGACATGCCGGGCAGTAAAAATCCAATACATTTAAAAGGTCTGAAACCATATAGAGTATGACCTCTGATATCAAGAAAATTAAATTAGAAATCAGTAACAAAAATATACTGGGGCAACTACTATTTATCCAAAGAAAAGAAAATTAGTATATCAAAGGGATAACTCCACCCCCATGTTTATTGCAGCACTATTCACAACAGCACATATATGGAATCAACCTAAGTATCCAACAATGGATAAACACATAAAGAAAATGTGGTACACATACACGATGGAATACTATTGGCCTTAAAAAAAGAATAAAATCCTATCATTTGCAGCAAATTGGATAGAGCTGGGAGTCATTATGTTAAGTGAAATAAGCCAGGCACAGTAATGCAAATATTCTATGTTCTCATTCACATGTGAGTATTCAAAAAGTTAATCTCATGGAGGTGGAGAACAGATTAGTTACCAGTGGCTGGGAAGGGTGTGTGGGAGGTGGGAGAATGAAGAGAGGTTGGTTAATGGATACAAACATACAGTTAGATAGAAAGAATAAGTTCTAATGTTCAATAACAGAGTAGGATGACTACAGTTAACAAGATTAACATATATTTCAAAATAGCTAGAAGAGGTCTTGAAATGTTCATAACACATAGAAACAATAAATGTTTGAGGTAATGGATATCCTAAATACCTTGACTTGATTATTATACATTCTATGTATGTAAGAAAATATCACACATACTCCATAAATATGTACAAATATTACGTATCAATAAGAAAATACACTGGGTGAAAAATCTTCTGATACATGGAAATTAAACAACACACTTATAAACAGCTCATGATTCAAAAAAATACAAAGAAATTTTTAAAATGCTTAATAAAAACACAAAATAAAATTTATGAGATGCAAATAAAGCAATGCTTAAAGAAACCTTTATCTCTAAACATATACATTATAAAAGAACAAAGGATTAAAAACAATGATACGGGGATTTTTTTTTTTTTTTTTTTTTGAGACAGAGTCTCACTCTGTTGCCCTGGCTAGAGTGCCATGGCCTCAGCCTAGCTCACAGCAACCTCAAACTCTTGGGCTCAAGCGATCCTTCTGCCTCAGCCTCCCAAGTAGCTGGGACTAAAGGCATGTGCCACCATGCCAGGCTAATTTTTTCTACATATATTTTTAGTTGTCCAGCTAATTTCTTTCTATTTTTAGTAGAGATGGGGTCTCGCTCTTGTTCAGGCTGTCTCAAACTCCTGACCTTGAGGCTGCCTCGGCCTCCCAGCACTCTGGGAGGATTACAGGCATGAGCCACCGCGCCTGGCCAATATGGGGAACTTTTGGTTTCCAGTTTCCCATGTAAGTCACCACTCCACCCTAACAAATAGTAAAAAGCTGAACAAACTGAAAAATCAACAGCTCTTCTGAGATCTGTAAGAAAAGGTCACATATGTAAGGTCAGAGAGCAAACTGCTATCCCTAAGATTACAGAGACAGAAAGGGATACAGAGAATCACAACATACTGGAGCAGAAATCTTTGCAGGAAGGATAGGAAAACCTGAACTATAACTTACAAAGTGCTGGAAAGCTAGGTGTGGACAAGACTGAGAGTTGAAAACTCCAAGGATATCCAGTCATGGAGAGATTCCACACTTTCGAATTTTACCTCCAAGAGCTAGACCAGGTTTCTCACAGTAAATACAGTATGAGAGAAAAATCCCCTCATGCTTCCAGCAAGGGGAGGGAAAAATAAACCATTTTGTAACACCCCAGAGCACTCTGTACTTCTTAACAAGGTCTGCCCTCAGGAGAAACTATCAGGTTATTAAGTATAGAAGGTCCGATTTCCTTAAGTAGTATGTTTGACAGTTGATATCTCTGCCATTTCACTTTGACGCTTCTTGTTTTATTTTTATTGTGAAGGCACATCCTCAGTCTTTCAAATGCACGTTTTGGTTTGTGATTATCTTTCAAACTGTTTTTACAGCAATTTTTATGAAACTATGGATAATTCATGTTATTTTTGAATATGAGTTCCATTGTGGAACCAATACAGTGCAGACAGCTCAAAATATCAATGAAGTGTTTGGGAAGGATGTGGCTAATGAATGCACAGCACGTCCATGGTTTGAGAAGGTCCATTTTGGTGATTTTAATCTTGAAATTGAGACATGTGTGTGACCTGAGACCATGGTGGATAATGATGAGCTAAAAGCTGTAGTGGAAGTGAATCCATCTCAACCTACATGTGAATTAGCAGGAAGGTTTGACATTACTATTCCAACAATATGGGACCATTTGAAACAAATCAGCAAAGGAAAGAAGCCAGACAGATGGGTACAGCATGAATTAAACAAGCAATGGATTCTTTTTGACAATCTCAAGCATTTGACACAACGGTTAGATAAAGTGCCAAAACATAGTCCAAAACCAAATATTCATCAAAAAAAGTTAATGGAGTCTGTTCGGTGGTCCAGAGCTGGTCTTATCCACTACAGCTTCATGAAACCTGGTGAATTGATTACAGTGGATGTCTACTGCAACCACTAGAATGAAATAAGGAGGATGCTTGTGATTAAGCTCCCGAGATTGGTCAACAGAGATGAGCCAATCCTCTTGCAAGACCACATGTCGCAAAAAACAATGCTGCTCAAACTACAGAGACTGGACTTGGAAACTCTGTCATCCACCATATTTACCACCCCTTGCACCAACTGACTACTACTTCTTCCAGGCTTTGGACCACTTCTCGCAAGGAAAAATATTCAATTCTCAACAAGCTGTGGAAAACACCTTTCATGATTTCATCACCACTTGCTCTCGAGGCTTCTTCACTGCTGGCATAAGCAAGCTACCATTAAAATGGCAAATCTGTGTTGATAGTTTAGGTGCATACTCTGATTAACTATATTGCTTCCTGTTTGAGATATAATAAACTAAACTTTTGATTCAAAAATCAGACATTTCATATTTAATGACCTAATATTTAACCAGAGATTAGGGTTTTTTTTTTTTTAATTTACAAAGGAAACAAAGCCTACAATTAAGGTTTTGAATGTACTTTATTTCTTCAATAATGCCATATTTTAATGGGTACACAGTGCTTTTATTTGGCATCAATTATGAGTTGGTTTTCAAACAATTCAGTATTACACCAGCTGGGATGATTACTCCTC
>CAUYRB010031771.1:0-27842 GCA_963574695.1 Propithecus perrieri | reverse complement strand
TAGCTCACAGCAACCTCAAACTCCTGGGCTCAAGCGATCCTTCTGCCTCAGCCTCCCGAGTAGCTGGGACTACAGGCATGTGCCACCATGCCCGGCTAACTTTTTCTATGTATTTTTAGTTGTCCAATTAATTTCTTTCTATTTTTTTAGTGGAGACGGGGGTCTCTCTCTTGCTCAGGCTGGTTTCGAACTCCTGAGCTCAAACACTGCGCCCAGCCTGAGGGGCTTGTTAAAACACAGATTGCTGTGTCCCACCCCCAGAGCTTTTGATTCAAAAGATCTGGGTCTGGTATCTGAGAAGTTGCATTTCTAACAAGTTCCCAGGTGATGTTGATATTTTGGAGGACCACACTTTGAGAGTCATTGATCTTCCTTAGAAGATGAACTATTCCTTCCTTAGAGCTCCTGTATATTGGGGATATATGTATGTATGTGTATATTTTTTTTTCTGACAACTTACTACTCTCTATTAAATTAGAAAAGGACATCTCCCCTTTCTGTCTCTCATTTCTGTTAGTTTTGCCAGCCATAGTTTTTTGCCCAAAAAAATATCGCCTAGAAATAACACAATCTGGGGCCTCATTCCAGACTCTCTAAATTAGAATCTCCG
Source organism: Propithecus perrieri (assembly GCA_963574695.1). Classification (NCBI taxonomy): domain Eukaryota; kingdom Metazoa; phylum Chordata; class Mammalia; order Primates; family Indriidae; genus Propithecus; species Propithecus perrieri. The sequence goes on along the minus strand of CAUYRB010031771.1, from coordinate 27,232 downwards.
TTTTATCACAATCCCTAAGTGATTCAATGCCTAGAAATTATGTTAAAGTTTGAGAAACGCTACCTTAGAATATGTTTGACCTCTTTCCCAAATTGACCTGGAACTCCAACCTTAATCTGATAGACTCCTGGAGATCCCCATCTTCTCTCTTTGGGGTATACTTCTTAGCTGATGATACTTTTGTCAGGTCTCATTCCTGATTTCTATGAAGTTTCCTCTGTTTCTCACCATGGGTTTTGGCCCTACCCACATTCGAGGAACAACTGAGTCTATGCTTTTGGAGGAAGCTTGTCAACAAGACCTCCTTTGTTTTCCGAAGTAAATTATATTCCCAGGAAGCCAGACAAAAATTTTTAGAGCAGTGTGATAGTATTTATTACAACTTCACACATGCATTCCAATGCAGCACTCTTAGGTATCTGTCCAAGAGAAATATTCATACTAGTGCGCAAAGAACTATATATACTAGATTGTTAGTCACAGCATTGTATGTAGTAGTAAAAAACTGGAAACAACCTAAATGTCCATCAGTAAGGGGACTGATTAAGAATTTGGTACATCCATATGCAGCAATGAAATATTCCTAATATGTACTGACATGGAAGGAGCTCCAAGATACATTAAGTGAAAAGAAAAAAAGCAAATCCCAAGATAGAAGATGCAGGAAATCCTGTCACATGCTATAACACGGAGAAACCTCGAAGACATGCTAAGTGAAATAAGCCAATTCCAAAAAGACAGATACTCTATGATTTCACATATGTGATATATCTAGAGCAAATTCATAAAAACAAAAAGTAGAATGGTGGTTGCCAGGAGCTGGGGGGAGTGAGAAATGGAGAGTTGATGTTTAAGGAGTATAGAGTTTCAGGTTTGCAAGATGAAAAATTTCTGGAGATTGGTTGCACAAAATGTCAGTATCCTTAACACTACTAAACTGTACACTTAAAAATAATTAAAATAATAAATTTTATGTCTTTTATCACAATTTAAAATTTTTAATTAAAAATAAATATTTTTTCATCTAGAAAACTGGATTAGAGTTGACCTAAATTGTCAGAGACGAAGAAGTAAAGCATTATGATAGGAAACTCTCATTATCAGTTCTGACATATGCCACTATATGGACAGTATGATGTATATGAATCATAAGGTACCATCCAATTTGTCAGCTGCTGACATGGCCTAACATTTGCTAGTGATGGAATGGATTAAATGAAGAGAAACTAATAAGAATTTCATCTGTAAACTCTTCGTGGGTGTCCTAAAGCTTCAGAAATTTATAAAGATTGCTGGTCAAGAATAGCCTGGTTGGCATAATAAGCCTGCCTGTCCTTTCAGACTTTTCCTTCCTATTCATACTGTCCTTCAAGTCACCTTCCTGGCTCATTTGCATCACGATCATGGTTAGCAATTTATTCCATGTTTACCACTCTTCAGTGAAACTGTCTGTTTCAATTCCCCACTGGCTTCTGATTTTCATGGCAGTCTCCTGGTTTATAAGCTTCTTATCAAATGTGAATTGTTTATCTTATTTCACTTTTATCATTGCCTTCAGGGGTGGCAAGATCATTTTATTAGGTTGCCTCTTGTCCTCATAATATACTCGGAATGTGCTTAACCATTTAATTCTTCTCCTTAACCAGGCTTGTTAAAATCTGGGGCTTGGCCTGGGCATCTTGTATAGCCTAAGGGTTGTTTTAAATAGCATTTTATAGGTTAAGGGCTGTCTTTCACACAGCAGTTCTATGTCTGCAGTTGTCTTAACCTTAGGAGGTTCTGTTTTTGCAGATTATTCTATCTTTTTAGCTGACTAATTTGATAGCGACTAGATTAAAGAATTCTCTATTTTTTCTTACCCCTTCCAAAATATGCGAAGTAAAACCACCTATCTAATAACAGTGTTGGTTTCATTTGAAAGGTAACTAGAGTAACCAACATCAGGAACTACTTACAGAAGTAAGTTAAAGCAGACAGATGAAAAAGAAATCATCTATGCACTAATATTTCTCAAGCTTCCATAGAACATAAAACTGATAAAATAGAGCTTACCAACTTTTTTCATGTCATGGGATGCTAGTAATAGATTAGGATGCTGGCAAATGGGATTAGCTGCCTTCAACTCATGCAATAGGGAGGGAGTGTGATTTGCAGGTGCAGTGGTCCCCCAGATCAATATACTGGCACACCGATAATCCAGTCCAACTTTAGCATACTAGTTGGGAAGCTCTGGTTGGACTAGCTAGAGAATGGGAATGACCCTGGATTAGCACTTTTTTTTTGTTTGTTTGTTTTTGTTTTTGAGACAGAGTCTCGCTTTGTTGCCCTGGCTAGAGTGAGTGCCGTGGCGTCACCCTAGCTCACAGCAACCTCAAACTCCTGGGCTCAAGCAATCCTTCTGCCTCAGCCTCCTGAGTAGCTGGGACTGCAGGCATGTGCCACCATGCCCGGCTAATTTTTTCTATATATATATATTTTTAGTTGTCTAGATCATTTCTTTCTATTTTTTGGTAGAGACGGGGTCTCGCTCATGCTCAGGCTGGTCTTGAACTCCTGACCTTGAGCGATCCACCCGCCTTGGCCTCCCAGAGTGCTAGGATTACAGGCGTGAGCTACCGTGCCCAGCCTGGATTAGCACTTTTAGAAAAGGAAATGGGGATATCATTTCGTGTAACTTTTTGTTTTCTAGTAAGGGTAACCAACAATGAAAACAGTATATACATTCAGTCAAATATGAACTAAGACCTTAGTCCATGATTGCTGGTTTTGCTGGACTTATTAAGATTCAGTTATAACACAATTTTATCTTCTCAGAGTTACATTTTTATTTTAAACATTTAGTCACCCTTTTTTTAATCCAAGTTTTTTTTTTTAGACTATCTTGTTCTATTTTTACAGATTCTCTTGAAAAATCAAATGTGCCTGGAATGCTGTAGTTTTATAAGGGCCTGTTATAGTTTTACTTACTTATTTTTCTCTCTTTCAGTCGACTCCCTGGACCCTGAAAAGCTATTGCAATGCCCCTATGATAAAAACCACCAGATCAGGGCCTGCAGATTTCCTTATCATCTTATCAAGTGCAGAAAGGTCAGGTATTATTTTCATAATTTGCCCTCTAATGTCCTCCTGAATTCTTTTAAAAAGCCAGATTTTGTAAACATCAAATAATTTTATCATAAATGTTTTAATCGAATGCAGAATTGTTTTGGGAATCTACCAAATGTTAACACATTGACTGCTACACTAGAAAAAAAATGTTTTTCCTTGGGGCCACAGTGTTTTATTATGAAAATAGAATAAAAACTTTGAAAACAAAACAATCTTTTCTAATTTAATGAAAAATAAAATTTATTGACTTCTATTCATGTAATCCACATTTTTAGAATTAATTTGTCAATATTAATTGTAACAATAAGAACATCAACAAATAAGATTTTCACGAACCAACTGCAGGGTTTTTGCACAGGTTTTGCTTCATGAGGCCCTGGGCTCAAAACTAGTGTGAATTAAAGACAACTGACATGGCAGTTAATGTGTTAAATACCAACATTTATAGAAAGGAGTTTGTTTATTCCTTAGAGTGCATAAATTTTCTTGTTCAGTTTTCTTCCCTCTACCTAGTGACAAAGCACCCTTTACAAACAGCATCTCTGGGCCAGACGCAGTGGCTCATGCTTGTAATCCTAGCACTTTGGAGGCTGAAGTGGGAGGATCACTTGAGGCCAAGAGTTCAAGACCAGCCTGAGCAACACAGCAAGACTGTCTCTAAATAAAATACAAAAAATTAGCCAGGTGTGGTGGCACATGCCTGCAGTCTCAGCTACTCGGGAGGCTGAGGCAAAAGGGTTGCTTGAGCCTAAGAGTTTGAGGTTGCTGTGAGATATGATGATGCAATTGCACTTTAGTCTGGATGACAAAGTGAGACCCTGTCTCAAAACAAACAAACAAAAAAAAAATATATATATATGTATGTATGTGTGTGTGTATATGTATTACACATACACACACAGTATCTCTGGAGTCTTCACACCCTTTGTAAAACAAACTAATTTTTGCTAGCAATGAGAAATCTCGCTTATCTTGTAAATTTTTTGTGTTCATTGTCTTGATAAAGATTGAGTGGTATACTAACACTTCTTTTTTTGTTTAGAAATTTTGGAGAGGTTGAACAGCTAGAGGCTAGCCCAAGAAAAGATTATTCCTAAAATAACTGTTTCTTCACATTTCAACAATAAGCATCTTTTAAAAAAATAAAGGTTTTCTTCTTTGTTGTTAATATTGTGTTTTAGTTAATACATTCAAAACACTTCTTTTTTTTTAATTTACATAGATTTAGGGGGTACATGTGTAGATTTATTGTAGGGGTATATCATCTAATAGTGAAATATGGGCTTTTTTTGTAACCTTCTACTGATTAGTGTATGTAGTACCCATTAGATAATTTCTCATCCCACATCTCCCCCCCATATAATGCTATATTAATTGAGGCATGTTGACAGGATTATTAGAATTCATATTTCAAATACAGAAGCCAAAATTCTGCCAGGATTTTGCTTTGAAAACAATTTTGTATTTAGCCCAAATTGTATACAATTCAGATTTAATGTCCTTTAAAAAGTGTTTCTCTGACTGGGCACCATGGCTCATGCCTATAATCCCCGTACTGTGGAAAGCTGAGGTGGGAGGATCACTTGAGGTCCGGAGTTCAAGACCAGCCTGAGAAACGTAGAGAGACCTCGTCTCTACCAAAAATAGAAAAATTAGCCAGGTGTGGTGGCACGTGTCTGTAGTCCCAGCTACTCAGGAGGCTGAGGCAGGAGGATCACTTGAGGCCAGGAGTTGGAGTTTGCAGTGAGCTATGATGACGCCTCTGCACTCCAGCCTGGGTGACAGCGAGACCCTGTCTCTTTAAAAAAAAAAAAAAGGTGGGGGGGGTTCTCTTATAATCCTGGAAATATAAGATGCCTTTGTTGATTATATCTCTAGCTCTTTTTAATTTCTAGAGCAAGGATCCCTTAATGTTAAACCTAGACAGTGCTTGCTTTGGCATTACTTATACTAAAATTGGAACGATACAGAGAAGATTAGCGTGGCCCCGCACAAGGATGATACGCAAATTCATGAAGCGTTCCATTTTTTTTTTAATTTAAATATTAAAAAAAATGTTAAAACTAAATAATATAGATAAACAGATACCACTGCAGGCAGCAGGCTTGCTTTGCTTTTTTTTTTTTTTTTTTTTTTTGAGACAGAGTCTCATTCTGTCACCCCAGCTAGAGTGCAGTGGCATTGTCACAACTCACTGCAGCCTCCAACTCCTGGGCTCAAATGATCCTCCTGCCTCAGCCTCCCGAGTAGCTAGGACTATAGGCGCAGGCCACCATGCCCAGCTAATTTTTCTATCGTTTTTGTAGAGACGGCATCTCGCTCTTGCTCAGGCTGGTCTCAAACTCCTGAGCTCAAACAGTCCTCCTGCCTTGGCCTCCCAAAGTGCTAGGATTACAGGCATGAGCCACCACGCCTGGCCTCTCATAGGCTTTTAAACATTGCCCAGGGATAAAGGTTGGGAAAGGGACACTATCATAACCCCCCTCTTCTAATGTTCTTAGTCTTTGGCCACAAAACCTTTGCATTGAATGCCTGATATTTTTTGTGAAAATGATGGCAATTCCTGCCCTCACAAGTTTCTTAATCCTATGTTTTTGCAACCTTCTCCCCTCTTCACATTATTTTTATTTTCTTGAGTTTCATATGTAACATTAATCTTTTTCTTTTCCTAAAAAATAATTTCTTAAATGCTGGTATATTTACTATAGGATTTGGATGATATTAAACCCTTTGTTTTATTTTAAAATAAAGAACTTGGTCAGCAAAGTAGATTCTATCATTTGGGCTTTTCCTTAGTGAAATAGCTAAAATAAAGGTCAAATTGTTCAGAACCTCATTTCAGACATCATTACTTTAAATAAGCATCACTGTGTTAATCTGAAAAATCATTGGTTTGCCTCTTCTGTAGCTCCCTTACGACAGCTATTTTCCAGCGCTGTTGTATTGTAATAGTCGGGGGGAAGGCACTACTGCAGTGCAGACTAAGAGTGTGTTTCAGTGTTAACTACTCATCCTGAATATCAGCTTTCAAAGACTTCAGAGAGCTCTATCATTACAGGCTGCGCCTCCTGAATCTTGTAACCCTGAGAAATAAGCAGGAGGGAAAGATATGGTTCAAATGCCCAATTCTAAACTCACTGTTTATCTCTACAAAACCCACTTAAACCCCAATATCTACAATCATAATAAACAGACTTACATTTTTATGATTTTAAAATAATATGGTCTGTATGAGCAATAAATAATTCCCTTTTAATTTTCTGCTATGAGTTTGCCTACTATAGTTAAACCAGAAGTTTATTGAGGAATTTTAGGGTAGCCATTTATAGAATAAGGCTGAGCCACTCCTCTTGAACTTCTAGAGATCCAAAGAACTGACAGATCCGTTAATTTTGTTTCCACAGAATCATCCTGATGTTGCAAACAAATTGGCTACTTGTCCCTTCAATGCTCGCCACCAGGTTCCTCGGGCTGAAATCAGTCATCATATCTCAAGCTGTGATGATAAAAGTTGCATTGAGCAGGACGTTGGTAAGAATGACTAGCTAAAATGTTCCAGTACTAGAGATTAGCCCCTTCATATTTGTATTATGCTACATTGTCACCTTGATTTTTGGCTTTCATCATTTTAGAAGAACAATACTTTTCTACTTTTGAGACTTTTATAGCGGCAATAGATTGTCAGATTGTGTCAGACTGCTTTCTCTTCTGAACAGCCTGATTCATTTTACTAATAATTCATCTAAAAACAAAAATCCTCCTATTGCCATAAATATTGTAAACATCTTTGTTTCTGCTTCTCTTTCTTCTGTCAGCAAACAGATAAGATACCTCTGTTTAGCTTTTATACTATCCATTTTTCAGAAACAAAGACTCATTAGGCTACCCTGCAAGCTTTTAAGCTACTAACTCCTTTAAACACTATAACTTGACAATGTCCCCTTCTTATGTCAAATCTCTATTGTCTTGCAGTCTGCCAAACCAGGAACCTTGGACAAGAGACCCTGGCTGAGAGCACATGGCAATGCCCTCCTTGCGATGAAGACTGGGATAAAGGTGAAATGTCTCTACATCTTTTTCTTCACAATGTCTAAATCTCAAGTCATTTGCTTAAGACAGAAGGAAGATTTTCCTTTTTTATGAACATACCATGTTGTTTGGAATGCCTTATTATTTTTATTGGGCCCCAAAATGCGCACATTTGTGTCGCTGTGCAGACACGTGGAACAGCCAGCCTATCCCTCTTGATTGGAAAAAGCACTTCTTTACATCTGTTTTTTTCCATAAATTGTGTTGTACCATCTGTGTTTGATTGTTACTAGGCACGTTTATTATTATTTATGTTGCTTGTGTTTATATCCTTCAATTAAATTCCTGCTACTGTGTCACTTAGGCAGGATACTTGATCAATTTTTACTTGCTTTTCTAAACTTAGTTGTATTATTTCCCATCTTACAAATTCAGCTAACATAAACTGGTGTCTTATCTTGTAGTACCACAAACTGTGTCTTGCTTCTTTTGACAGATTTGTGGGAACAGACCAGCACCCCATTTGTCTGGGGCACAGCAAACTACTGTGGCAACAATAGGTAAATGAAATGGTCTCATTCCCAGCACTGCCTCCCAATATCAGAGTGTTCTGTTAACAAAAAAAAGCCACCAAAGCATGAATTGACCTCTTTCCTTGATTATGTTCCTTGGTGGTAGCTTAGTCTAGATATTGTTTGGGTGATTTTTTTTCTTATTTATTCCTTGATTCAGAAAAAGGTCACATGCTCTGTGCTAATCATTGGCGATACAAAAATAGTACCTTATATAGTCTAGCAAGAGAAACAGTGGCACCAGACATTTTTGTGTCCTAGTTGGGTTTTTTGCTAAGTTTACATTATTTTAATGCTTTGAAAAAATTCTCCACCTATATACCACTTGGATCATTTTTACTCTAGGTAACTAGTGTTTGAGGAAAAATTAATCTTAAAAGTTCTTTATTTCAGCCAGGCGCAGTGGCTCACGCCTATAATAGCCCAAGAGTTTGAGACCAGCCTGGGCAACATAGTGAGACCTCATCTTTTAAAAAAAAGGAAAAAAGTTCTTTATTTGAGATTGGGAAACCAGAGTATCTATTAGGAAAGAAGATGAATCTTTTCTTCCTACTGATTTTGTGTCTAATTTAAAACTATAAGATTTCTCATTAACACCAAGACTCACACCTTGGAAGATCAGTTTCAAAGCCAAATGAGAATATTTCTGGATTAGAAAATGAAGGAATAAGATTCTATACTTCATTTTTTCCCCCAAATAGAATGCTGATCAGTTTTTTATTTCTTAGCTACTGAGGTCCATTAATAATTTTAAGTGTATACTATTTTAGGCATACTACCATAGAAAAACTTAAAGATGAATTCCATTGGTTACAACTTTAAGTTTCATTTTGAAGTTTGCTGCCTTTGGTTTGGTTGTCTTGGCATTTTATTTTATCTCTTATGTTTATTGAGTGAGTTGATGAGCCTGTCACACAGCTGAACAGTAGATGGCATTGCTGTTTATCTCAAGTTCTGGAAAATGAAAATGTTTAGACCCATCTTAACGTCTGTACAGAACAGGGAGCTTTCCAGAGAAATGGTAATCATTCTAATTGCAGAAACGTTTTTGGTGGAAATGTGTTTACATTTCAGATGAATGCAGGTTGTTGTTTTCCCCCAAATTACAAAAAAACACATTTTGATTGTCTTACATGTGCCTTCATGAAGAATACAGATCTGCCGACATAGCCAAATTTGTCTTTCTTTTTGCAGCCCTGCAAGCAACGTAGTTATGGAGCATAAGAGTAACCTGGCTTCAGGCATGCGAGTTCCCAAATCTTTGCCATATGTTCTGCCATGGAAAAACAGTAAGTGAATAGAAACAAAATGCTTTTACTCCCTTCTTTGTGCTAAATACAGTTGGTCTTAATTATTCATACATGTTCAGTATGAACACTTTGCACTTGCATGACATCGAAAGTGAGTGCCTCCTTAAGTTTTGTGCCCCAAGTACCTCACTCAGTTCACCCTACTGACCCTGGTAGGAACAAGAAATTATGAATAGGAAAGTGCAAGACTAAAGAAGCCAAATGGTTCGAGACCAGCCTGAGCAAGAGCAAGACCCCGTCTCTACTAAAAATAGAAAGAAATTAATTGGACAACTAAAAATATAGAAAAAATTAGCCGGGCATGGTGGCGCATGCCTGTAGTCCCAGCTATTTGGGAGGCTGAGGCAGGAGGATCGCTTGAGCCCACAAGTTTGAGGTTGCTGTGAGCTAGGATGACGCCACGGCACTCTAGCCCAGGCAACACAGTGAGACTCTGTCTCAAAAAAAAAAAAAAAAAATACATGAAGAAAGAGCTTAAAACATCAAAAGTTTTTTATATTTCTTTCTGAGAAAAAGGATTAAAGTTTTGATAGACTTGATCAAAGAGTTGCTATTTTGACTACAAGTTTTATAGCACTATGTGTTTTCTGTACCTGCTTGCATGTGTGGCTCTGGTTTAAAAAAAAAGTAAAGTACAGATTGCAGTTTTCAAATTGAAGCCTTTAGTGATTTTTTCAAACAACATTAATACACTGTATAGAGAAAGTAATTTTTTTTCTGATGATTCAATATTCAACAGTGATTCACGGTCAGTCACTATGAATGTCAACTTTAGTTATATAAATAGAAACTGTGTAAGAAACTAATGAATATGTATTTAATCTAGGGCATAAATAAAAGGAAAACTATTTTTTTATTTTCTCAAATAGCAGGAAAGTAAATTAGTGAAAAAAGATTTCGAATTAATTTAGGTATAAAATCTAAATTAAAAGAGACTCATTTTGATATTCTGAAGGATGTAGCCAATTTTGTTACTAATGAATCATTGTAGCGATTCTTTTCGTCATAAAGCATTTTTAAGATTGTGTCTACAACTGCAAAATACAGTCAGCCCTCCTTATCTGTGGGCTCTACACTCATGGATTCCACCAACTTAGGTTAGAAAGTATTCAAGGAGAAAAAAAATGCCACAAAGTTTCAAAAAGTAAAACTTGAATTTGCTGTACTGAGTGCCACATTGAATCCACATGAATGAAGTGATGTGTAAATATTGTATTAGGTACTATGAGTAATCTAGAGATGATCTAAAGTATTGGGACAATGTGTGTATGTTATATGTAAATATTGTGCCATTTTATATAAGGGACTTCAGCATCAGCAGATTATAGTATGGAAGGGGGTCCTGGAACCAATCCCCAATAAATACCAAGGGATGACCGTATATGCCATTGGTATGTGGTTGTGCTATTTTAATCATATATAATGTTTTTTTATTCTGCTATTTAATACATGAAGAGTTTTGTACTTTGTTATATTTTGGTCAAATGGGAATTAAGTTTTACTGACTGTGCCTTTATGAATATTTCTTTGGTTATTTAGAGATTCTCCATTTATCATTTGAAGTTTTCATTTATAATAAAAGAAAAAGGAATCAAAGAAAAAGGAATAATGATACTGCAGTTCTAAGTCCCAAGTAAAAGAAATTATAAAACTTAGAAGAGGTCCACATGAATAAACCAGTTAACATCTCAAGAAGCTGGTAATGAAGATTATAAGTTATATTTCTAATCTTTGATAGTCTTGTAGTCACATTTAAGTAGATATGAAAAACTATTTTATTTCTTTTAATTTTTTAAGGATATAAAATTGTTGTAAGTTGATAGGTAATTCCTAAATACTTTGGGTCCCATCTTTCTGCCAGAGTGATTAATTTCAGTAAAAGTATACTCTTCTTCCTTTACAAGGGAAGTGAATCCAGTAAAATTATGCTGACCACCGTTGACTGAATTGTTGTTCAGGCAGTTGGTCTGTGTTCACCAGCCTCTTCTCTTGCTTTGGCCAATAGCTGCAAGTAGTCCTACATCATAAATTACCTATCTAGATGTTATATTAGATTAATATCCAGTTATATTTTGACAGAAAAAATAGATTGTCACATTGTTAACTTTTTATCAGTAGGAATGGCCTCAAATGGAAGACTTAGAACAGAAAACTTAATTTTACTTTTTGTGGGAGGAGTAAGTGTTGCCATTTACTAATGGCGGCTATCATGTACATTCTTCAAAGCAGCTAATATATCAGAAAATTAAATCATTTAGAAAATTTAAGAGCTGTCTGTGAGTGATTTATATAATACTCATTTTTCAAACAAACTTTTAAGACAATTATATTTATATCTTGGACATTTCTACTACTCCATTCTCACCATTATTTCTTTTTTTTTTGAGACAGAGTCTCACTCTGTTGCCCTGGCTAGAGTGAGTGCCCTGGCGTCAGCTCAGCTCACAGCAACCTCAAATTCTGGGCTCAAGCGATCCTCCTGCCTCAGGCTCCCCAGTAGCTGGGACTACAGGCATGCACCACCATGCCCAGCTAATTTTTTCTATGTATTTTTAGCTGTCCAGATAATTTCTTTCTATTTTTTTTAGTAGAGATGGGGTCTCGCTCTTGTTCAGGCTGGTTCCGAACTCCTGAGCTCAAACAATCCACCTGCCTCAGCCTCCCAGAGTGCTAGGATTACAGACGTGAGCCACCGCGCCTGGCCCATTATTTCTATTTAGGATAATCTCTTGGAGATAATAAAGAAATAATCCCTAACAAGACTATGTCCTGCAGAAACTGCAGGTACAATCTGTGAATTATCTTCCCGGTCTTTTCGCTAATGTGGAACATGACCAATACTTTCATGCCAAGTAATTTACTTCACCATAGTAACTTTACAGATACTGAAGCCTACGTCAAACTGTATACTTTTAATTCTTTAATGTGATATGTGTTATTTTCACAGAAGAGAAATGTTCTATGCTGGTGGTAAGTGGCAGGTGTCGGGGGTGGGACAGGAGGGAGATAATCTTCTCAATATACTCTGGGGTTGAAAGATAGTGATAACTAAGCAGTACCAAAAGGAATTTCTAAACAGCTGTTTAATATTAAAGAAAAGACACCACCGGTTAAAGCAATATTTTATTCATAAGAATAAAATAGTTCAGGACTGAATAATATGCCTGGATACTTCAGGTATGAGAAACCCATACCAGAATTTGGCATGAGTCCCTAACTAAATAGGGCTGGAATGCTGCCCAAGTAAATTAATCTCCTCCCTTAGGATTTGTCTTCCCAGTTCTCTCTCTAATGATTATGTGACCAGCTCTAATATTTATTGCTTATACTCTTATCCCTTAAATAACAAGGTGTGCCTGTTCATATGGTTTCTAATTACGTTTACTTAGTGAAGTATACATGTTACCAGTCATACAATTGTACTGACCTTTGTTACTTAAAAAAACAATTCTAAAGAACTCAAACTTAAAAGATGCGTTCAAAAGGAGCCCTTTCACTTGCAAATGGCAGAAAATGCAGCCCAACTGGGTTTAAAAAAAAAAGAGAAGCTGATTCACTCACTTAACTGGGAAGCACAGGGTCAAGATGGCTTGAGATACATCTGGACGTACTTGAGATACCAAACATTGTCAGTACCCAGGACCCGCTCTCCTTTGCTCTCCTCTATTCCTTCTTTTCTCTTTTTTTCCTCTCTCCACTCTTACATCTCCTCCATGTCTCCGTTTGACTTCATACTTAAGCAAGTTTTCCCCTTGTGAACAGTAGATGGCTTCAGCTTCCCAGATCTCACATCCTCTAAGATGTAGCCTAATGGGAAAATTCTCCTGTCTGTTCCCAGCATTCCTGCTTTTACTTCTGATTGGGTAATATAACCCATTACTGAACTATCCGTGATTGTGGGTGGGAAAATAAGATATATTGATTAGCTTAGAACTAGGTGACTTTTTGCACTTCTGAACCCCATCTGTGTTAGTTTCCTATGGCTGCTGTATAAAATTACCACAAATTTGGTGGTTTAAAAGAATACACACTGATTCTTTTATAGTTCTGGGGGTCAGAAGTCTGAAATCAGTTTTACTGGGCCAAAATCAAGGTGTCCGCAAGGCCATGCTCTCTCTGGAGGCTCTAGGGAAGCATCCATTTGCTTGACTTTGTAGCTGCTAGAGCTGCATCCCTTTGCTCCTGGCCTCTTTCTCCATTTTTAAAGCCAGCAGCGAACATCTTGCTATAGTGATTGCATTGCCTTCTTCTGCTATAGTAAATCTCCCTCGTAGAAGAACCTCGTAATTATTAATACGTTGAAGGCCCACCCAGATGGTACAGAATACTCTCCCTGTGTCAAGATCCTTAGTTTAATCACATTTGAAAAATCACTTTTGCCACATAAAATAGCATTCACAGGTTCCAGGCATTGGGATCTCGGTTTCTCTGGGGGTTATTATTGAGCCTACAACATCCCATTCAAGCATGAAAATTGAGAGAAGGGAAGATGGAAATGCACCAAATATTGGGAAGATAAATAACAAATCTCTGCTACTGATGTGCCTTAGAGGCTGTTTTTGGTTTTGGGTGTTTGTCTGCTGTTATTATATTTCCAAAACTAGGGTCCTCCGTGTGCTTCTGGTTATAATGCAACATCAGTGGCCAAATTATCAACTGTTGTATAGAAAATGTAAGTGCGTAATGGGCAAATGGAGACCCAATTGTGACTTAAACTTTGTGTGGCATAAAATTATCTATTCTAAGGACAGCTTGGACATTAGAAGTCTCTTCAAATTACAGTATTAGTAACTTTCTGTGCCTCGAAGTTTTTGTTCACCTCTTTAGAAAGTGAATCAAACAAGAGTTTTAGTCATGCACAATAAAATTGTTGTGAAATAGGTCTGTTTTCTATTCCAAAACATACATGAGAGACTATTAGATTCAATTACAGCCTGATATTAAATAACAGATATTTTGTAAATTTAACTTGCACTGCCCAACCGTAGTGCTTTTAAGCCTTCACATGTATGGAAATATTCTTCTTAAATTGGTTGCTCAGTGTACCTCCTTTTGCTGTGATTGGATTAATTGCTTGCCCTTTCACTACCAAAATACAGTCAAATTATAACATTTTCTCCTAGTTTTCATACTCAGAAAGAGATGGGACAGCTTTCTTTTGCTTGGAATTAAAGCTATCTACCCTTATACTTCCATCGTCTTTGACTGGAAGACAGAGGAATCAAATAAATTATGAGGGAGGCAGAACAATAGTGTGCATGAGAATCAAAAGACTCAGATCTAAATGTTGACTTTGGCTGGTATCATCTGTGAGACCTTGACAAAATCTCTATACCTCTCTGATCCTCAGTTTCCTTATCCATAAAATGGGAGACAATGGTTATTATCCAGGGTTCCTCTCATGATTGAATACATAAGGAAGAGTGTGCAGTGCCAAAAAGCTGTGAGCACTTTTATCATTGTATTCATTCTATCCAGTGGAAATTTTTTAATGTGTAATTTTAGTCAAATGCTTTGAGGGAAGTGATACATCAGTTAATAACAACTTAGGGAATAGTTGCTCTGTGTGCTGCCCTCAGAGAGGCTTCAATCCTCTATGTATGGTATCCAGTAGAACAGAGTGCTACAAATCCATTAAAAACTGTTTAGTATCACCTAACATATGCAAAAAGTTTGGCCACCATTTTAAATAGGTGAATATATTTTTAAAGATTTATAAACATTAGATAATAATTTTCGGTGACTGAAAAAAACTCTGATGTTTGGACATGATTCAAGATTTTAAATATAAAGTGAGAAAAAACTAGATAATAAAGTTTGTCTTAGTGAGTGGCCTGGCAGATGAATTCAGCAATCCAGCCCAGATGCTAATATTGGTAACACTTTGAAGACATCTACAGCCCTGTCATTTATATATTTGTGTGTTCCTATCCATCTTAAGTTTATCTACAAGCATGAGGAAATTATACAAACACAACTACTCAAGGAGCAGTTTCAAAAAGAAATAAAGCCATGGCTTTGTGGTCATATTAGCAAAAGCCTATGTCTGTTTGTGTTGGCATGTATTACTAATCATGTAATTAACGTTAAGATGTATTGTGTTTAAAAGCTGACTTGAAAATATAAATTTCTATTTATATTTTTCCCTTTCTCTTCTAACTTTGATGCTATATATAAAAAGGAAAAGTGAAACTCTGAATACTGGTAATCAGAATAATTCCAATTATCAAACAAGTATTGAAAAAATTATTGTTCTTAATCTTACACTAATATATATAATGCAAAACTTTAAGGGGTTAATGAGAAATATCTATGTGGTTAATTTTTCAGGATTCTTTCTTTCTTTCTTTCTTTCTTTCTTCCTACCTTCCTTTTTTTTTCTTTTTTTTCTTTCTTTTTCCTTTACCGAAAAGATTGTGAGGAGATCAATTTTGGTTAACAACCCTAACTAAAATATTACTCAAGTTGCTTAAATTTCAGAACCTGAGACTTACAATGAGGTAACATAATATTTGGAGATCCATCTATTATATCCCCAAAATAGTGCATCTTCCATTAACTTCATAAGGTGCCCTAAGCCTTTAATTAATAAAGACATGATTTTCTAAAATAATTAATACCTTTAATTTAAAAATAAAAATGAAAACGACTTGCTGGCATTTTGTCATAAAGAGTACAATGTTCCAAAATTATATAAAGAGAAGCTCAAATTAAGTTATTAGTCCCTGGTGAAAATTTAATGAAAACTACGTAGGTAACATTTATTTTAGAAGCATAATTTTTGACTTACTAGTTTGTTACTCCTAAGGTCTGCAATTATTTGAACAGTTTTTTTTAAAAGAGCCACTTATGTGGAAACATGCTGAGACACAAAGAGATTGTGTCTTTTTATCAGCAAGAGCGAGAGAGATTTTTATTATCCAAAAGAGAGGGAAAATGGGCCAGAAAAATCATTCATCTTCCGTAATAATGTCCTTCTAGTTATTAACAGCTATGGGGATGTTGGCCCCTCAGTCTGTATTTTGTGTTGAATTTTTCCTACTTCATGGCATAAAAAAAGATGAATCTGGAATCTTGTTTGGTTAATTTTAGCCTGTTAAGTTTTTAAAAGCAACTGAGCAACAGCAAAGCTACACAATTGGATATTGATTTTCCTGACCCAAAATGGGAAGGATAAATCACACTCCAGACCAAAGTTCTTCCTGAAGACATCAGTACTCTTCCTATAAGGCTACCTGTCATTAAATATTTTTATCACTGAGGTGGAAAAATAGATATCAGAGCCAACTGAGACAGGGGTAGAAAAGGGTACACATTTTCCAGTGGAAATACTGGACCACTCAAAAATAGATTTCTATTAAATTGCTGGGTCAGGAAATATGTGTTAGGCCATGTTCACTAGGCCGCCCAATACACAGCTGCTATCCCAACTACAGAGATATATCAACTTTGCAGCTTAAGATATGGATATTCCAATATGAGAAAACAGATTTAAATAAAAATAAAACACATTCGTAAGTGCTTTGAAAACATACTGTCCCATTTGGATAAATCTGTATTGTTTGTGCCAGCTAGTCTACAACTTTGGTCTAATCATTTTCCTTCTTTTTCAGTCATGCATCCATCAATAGTTTTGATTATCTGCCTTGGGTTGGGCATGATTTTACATATTGTGCATACAGGGACCAATAAGACAGATAAGGTCCTTGTCCACGTAGAGAAAGATAATAAACATTTGAACAAACTAATGAAGTAATTCAGGTTGTGATCATTTCCATAAAGGAAATAATTAGTGTGTTTAAACAGAGAGTCGTTGCAAGGACTCCTTTAGAAGGAATGGTCAGGAATGTTCTCCAAAGTTGTAGCACTAGCATCTGAGCTAGACCTTAAAAGAGGGTGGGTTTAAGTGGAGAACTGGTGAAACATTGTTCCTGGATAAAAGAGTAAGAATGTCCCGAGGTGGAAAACATCTTGGCAAGATGAGTGTGTCTGGAAAGTCGTGAGGGTGAGGGAAAATGGCATTGAGTATTAAAGAGGTACTCAGAATTCAAAACCTGAGGGGCCTTATAAGCCAAGTTAAGAGGTTTGGATTTTATTACAAGTGTATTGATTATGAAGTCACTATGATATATTTTATGACAATATTCTGTTTAGAGTAAGCAAATAGTTAATTTAAAATTTGAAAAAGTGCTTCAGAAGTTATCATTTAAGTAGTTGCAAAATAAAGTTTCTTGATCCAAATTTGTTTTATTTTTAATAACTTTAAAAAATAAAGGTACCTGTGTAAACTTTAGTATTTCTTAGTTTGTAAGAAAAATTCAGAACTTTGGAATTCCCGTGGAACACGTTCTGGTGGTTCTCCCAGGCCAGGGTGGTTGGTGGAAGAAGAGGAAAAGGGAGAAGACTGGTGAAACTTTAGAACTCTGGTGAACAGTGGGACATGTGCTTTTCCATCGTCCTCTATTTGTCTTTCTCTCCCCTTTGGCACATTTCACAGCCAAGATTCACAGAGAGGAGATCAGCTTGATGTAGAGCTTTTGTTAAGAATAACATCTATTGGATGTCAGGCAGAGGGGGGAGGAGGGGACAGGTATTTGCATACACAAAGAGTGCAATGCGCACCATCCAAGGGATGGGCACACTTGAAACTCGGACTTGGGGGGGAGTGGGGAGTCAAGGGCAACATACATAACTTAAACATCTGTACCCTCGTAATATCCTGAAATAAAAAAAAAAAAACAACAATGGGCATCAGATTTGGAAAGATTCTTATAGTTCCTCTCAGGGATATTTGTAATAAACAGGAACTTGCTAACTATTCAAGTAGACTATATCACACACCTCACAGCACTTGTACACAAAGACACACTTTCACACTTTTCCACTAGAGCATAATACAATATATGTAGAATCAGGAAGTTCTCAGTAATATGCAGACATACACCAACCCGCTGTACATAACTGGAAGTGGTAATTCCCCCATGGGAATGAGAAAAGATATACTTATTACAGGGATTAGGCTGTGCAAGGTGCCTAGTGAGTGAGTTAATCCAGTAACATTTCAAAACAGGAAATGCAGAGTTATTAAATATAGGTATATATTTTTTCCTACAGGTACTAAAGAAAAGATGGAGTAGGGAATATAATTTCAATTTGCTGATAGAAATTTTAATATGATTTCTAAGAGTTATAATGTATGATAATGTTTTATCAGCTGGGGATATCAAAGTAGTTTTACATAGACTTCCACATTGGCTGGGGCATTTTTATTTAAACTAAGGAAGAACCAAAAAATAAAGAGTTGTCTGTATTTGAGGTACAATCAGTTTCTTTTTGAGCCTATTAGGAAGTTTTTCCAATATCTTATTCTACTAGAAAAACATTACGTTTTCTTTTATATTTGATGGCTTGAAGCCTGGTGAATATACTTGATTTAAAAGAATATTTTCTACTTTCAAAATTTCACTAAAAGGTAATATTTGAAAATAATTTTAATATTTAGGAAAAGTATGCAATCTCTTCTATTAACAGGCCTCTGAAAAAATGTTCATTTGATTTCAAGATTGAAAATAATTTTACGCTAGTAGCACAACTTCCAATGTGAATTGCTAGATAATTTGGTCAGCGGGAAATATAAATCTATTAGATTTACAGAATGGTATGCCAATATTTACAATAAACACAAATGATAATGATAATTTCCTTTATTCCTATGTACTTTTCTACACTGTTTTCCATCACTTAAATGACAAAAGTTTCTCCCACTCAGGGAATAATCAAAAGTGACATGATTGATGTTGTGTTCGTATCTCAAAGGTGAGGAAAAAAATGATTCAATGCAGTTTTCTTCATCTGGCATACGCATAACCCTAGAGGTACAAAAAGTTTCCCCAGATGCTTAACAAGCCCACAGATACTTTCAAGAAATCAAATTCCAAATCCTCAACTTCCATGTGAAAGCTTATCCTCAACTTGATCTGGCTGTGAACATTCCCGGAGCGTTATCCTTTTACCTTCTTTTTTCTAGAGATGGGATCTCACTATGTTGCCCAGGCTGGTTTCAAACACCTGGGCTCAAGCAATCCTCCCAAGTCACTGGGATTACAGCCGTGAGCCACCACTCCTGGCTCCATCTTGAATCTTAACTTGATGTATTGTACTGAAGAAAAAAAATTCTCTAGCACATCAAACAAAAAAATATTTTCATGTATTGGTGTTGGTGCTGAGAAAATGAATTACTCCAAAAACTGGGATTTACAAATCTATTTGCAATGTGAGTTTTTACCAATTGTTTTCAACAAACTTGAAAGAGAATCTAAATAATTTGCCCACTGACAGATCATTTATAATATGGCACTCTGTAATTTTGTCATAAAAGTCTGAAGGAATTTCAGGAGTTGAGGAACATTGCTTTAACAAAATCCTTTCATTCTCTTAATTTATATGAATAAATTTTTCAGAATCTGCCTTCTTTCTCCCAAAAAATTAAAGAGGAAAAATAGGAATAAAGTTAATACTCAATCTGTCTCATTTTAAGAAGCAACCTACTTACGTCAAAATCATTTGCAATTAAATTATACTTTATGTTAAATATTACACTGTCAGAACTTATTTCTTACGTTGTGTTGATTAATGATATATTGTTACTACTTGTAAATGTAACTGAATCCTGATACATATGCTAACACTTAGGGCATTATGGTCACAGGAAATACAATGATGATAATAAAAACAAATCCCTAAACTTGAATTTATAGATAGATAGATAAATAGATGTAGCAAAATATGCTAAGATGATTAGTAAAATACTTTAAGCATAAGTTTGTACTACAGAAAGAAAAATTCTGCAGGGGCTGTGGCATGAAATAGGAATTTAGGGAGATTAAGAAGTCATGTAAAATTTCCAACTGTTAGAGAACTTATTCATATATTATTTAAAGGGATGATGATAGTCACAAACTGCTAAGGCATTAGGAATTCAAAACATTCTATTTTTTATTTATTTATTTTTTAGACACACGGTCTCACTTGTCACTTAGGCTGGTGCAGTGGCACCCTCATTTCTCACTGCAGCCTCAAACTCCTGAGGAGTTCACTACATTTGAAACAGTAATACAACAGTTGCTTCTAAATATTTACAGTATACCAGAAGTCGTATTCTTTGCAATTATCTAGAATAATTATGAACAAGTTTGAAAGTCAATTTAAAAACATGTGCAATGATACAGTTTTTCAAAATTCTCTTAGAGAGAATGTGAGCAAACCTTTTTGAAAAAACAATGATTTAGTGGGCAAAAACTAGGAAACCTATTGTAGAGGAATGATAATTCTGCAAAAACAATTTTCCCTGGAAGGCAGATTTATGCAACCCAGAAGCTGGAAGCCAAAATCCTCACAGTGGCCTATCAAGTCCTATCCTATGTCCCCAATTTTCCCTTACCTATTGTTTTTCCCTGGATCATTCTGCCTTAGTTGTGCTGTGCTCCTTGTTACTCTTCAGACTGGCTAGACAAGGTTCTGCCTCTGACTTTTGCCTTGCTTACTCCCTCTACCTGAAACATCCTTTCTCCAGACTTTTTATTTATTTACTTAGAGATGGGGTCTCACTCTGTCACCCCAGCTGGAGTGCAGTGGTGCGGTCATAGCTCACTGTGTCCAACTCCTGGGCTCAAGCGATCCTCCTTCCATAGCCTCCAATAGCTGGGACTACAGGCAAAGCCACCATGCCTGGCCCCGGGTGTTTTTACATCTTGCTCTGTTCCCTCCTCCTTCAAATCATTGTCACCTTCTTATTGAGGCTTACCCTTATCCTACATAAAACTGCAGTCCTCTCACAACCAACTTTCCCTTCTCTCCTCTGCTTTGTTTTTTCCCATGGCTCACGATACCTCTATCACACAGTGTAATTGAATTATTTATTATGCTTTTAGTGTCTATCCCCTCTGGAATGTAGGTGCCATGAAAGCATAGACTTTTGTTTCATTTGTTCGCTCTAGTTCCTAGAAGAATATACCTGCAACTTAGGAGTTAGTCTACAAAAGACGTTGCCTGGGTGAATATGAAAGTAGCTTGTAAGATTCACCCCTTGCATATCAAAGGCTTCTTTAGAGAGAAATGACAAAACCTCTTACAAATATAATTTTCAAAAAAATCTTCTCTCATAATCAATAGAAATAATGTGGGTCTACCATAGTGGATTAAGGAACCAATTTCTTATTCACTATGTCATTTGTTATAGATGTAACTTGGCCTCGCTACTAAAAAGATCATAAAGAAGTTTATATTCATTACTTTATTTATTCTGTCGATGAAAGAGCAATTTTTTCTGCATCTGTTGGTGATTAGCACAAACGTAATTAGGAATCTGCCCCTACCCCTACAACAGCACAGTCTAGTAAAATAGAGCACTTCTTGTTTTTCAAATGTATATTTCTTTGGAAGGTTTTTAATTAAATAAATAATACAGTTATACCCAAATTCATAGATAAATTCAATGTACTCCTCCCCAGTAGGAATTTCATGGAATTTAATGAGGTAATTATAGAATGACATGAAAGAAGAAAAACCCAAGAATAATCAATATATTTTGGAAGAGAAGGAAGAATTTGTATCAATAGGACCTATATTTAATATCAAAGCTTATTATAAAGCTATAGTAACTAAAATCATGGCAGTGACAGAGAGATAAATAAATATGACAGTGAAACATAATGGAAAGGCTTGTATATATTGAAGTTTGCAATATGACAGAAATGACATTATAATATATGGCTGGATTATTAAAAATATTAATTAAATTTTTTCTTATTATTAAAAAAATCTTTACCCTTCCACTGACACAAAGAAATTCCAAATGACTGAAATTGAAATAAAGGTGGGTGGGTAGAAGCCACCATCAATTTCTCCTATTTCCAAAAGTCCATAACACCCCATATACAAAATGTGTTTTCCATATTTGCATTTTCAGGGTAGCTTTCATCATATTGTTGTAATATTTTGATGCAGAAGATAAAAACAACCATCTTCTCCGTGGAAAATCTTCCTGTATCATGATTTTAATCAAATTTTATAAATTTATCCCCTTTTCCCTAACCTATCTCCCTGCCCCAGATTGCTGCTTTGGATGTTAGAGTTGTGCATAATGATAGTTTCCTAGACATTTCCATTTGGATGACCACCAGGCACCCAAAACTTACCATGTGAAACACTAAACTCATCTTTCGTCACAGCCCTTGCTCCTCCTCTCTAGTTCTTATCTCAGGGGATAGCTCTGCCTAATCTCAGCACATTGCCCCAGCAGGCTGAAAAGGACATCATCCCTAACTCCTGTCTTCCTCAGTTCCACACCCAGTAGACCAAGTATTCTCAATCCCACTTGTCCAGGAGTAACCATGCCCAGGTCCCCTCTGCTTTGAGCCAGATTATTACCACAGCCTTTTAACTATTCATCTATTCACTGCAATGCAGCTAAAAGCAAATCTAACTATGTGAATTCCAAAATGCAATGCCTCTCATGTGCAAATCTGCCCTTGGTATGTCCAACAGTTTCCACTTGTCCTTAGGATAAGATCAGACTCCTCAGTGTGGTGACAGGGTTATTTATGATATGATATTTGCCTCTTTCTTCCTCCCCTCTTCTCATTACTTCTTCCTCTTTCACTTTGCCATCCAGTCGAAGTAAACTTGTTTTAATACTTTTGTATTAATAAGATGTTTTCTCTGGCCTCATTCACTCACTCTCCTCCACCTTGACCCAGATAACTTCTGCCCACCCTGTAGGTCTCACTACACAGTCAGCCCTCCACATTCAGGGCTCTGCATCAACAGATTGAACTAACCAAAGATCAAAATGATTCAGGAAAAAAATAAAAATATAATAAAAACAATACAAATTTTTAAATAATACCATAACTACTTTCATAGCATTTATATTGTATTAGGTATTATAAGTAATCTAGAGACAATTTAAAATATAAGGGAAGATGTGCAAAGGTTATATGCAAATACTATGACATTTTATGTAAGGGATTAGACCATCTGCAAGGGTTCTGGAACCAATTCCCGCAGATACTGAGGGGTGACTGTATATGTTGCTTCTTCTGATTTCTGTGACTGAATCGCATGCTCCACTTTCATGCTGTTCTCAGGGCTGCTGCATATGAATGCACAGGCCATGCACTGCACGGTCAGGGGAGTGCTATTTACACCATGGTCCATGTGAATGGTGTCTCTGCGGTTGTGCAGTGTGGCAGCCACGTCTACAATGTTTCTATCATAGTGCTAACTACACTATAATGTAATCTTTCTCACTGAGTAGACAAAGGACATCACACCAGATGCCAGAAATCAACACATGAAAACATGGAATCTTCACCTCTGTCACAGGGCCATATAGGCACACACTTTCTACTTATATACCAGGAAATAATTTTAGGGGATAAAAGGGGAAGTCACCTAAGAAACTGACTGCTTTTGTCCAAGAAAGAATTAATCTTTCCTGAGTACTTAAGAAATGGAATATAAGCACCATGATAGCTGGTTGTTCCTCATTGGTCCATTGTTGATTCCCCTGCCCCGAGGAAAGTCTCTGACATGTAGTAGTTCCTGAAGAAAGCTTTTGCAAATGAATGAAGAAGTCAAGTTGTCTTGTGATTATTGTACTAGACTATATTTAAACTGGATTGAGGGCCCATGAGGGAGACTAGAGCAGAGCCAGACAAGCATCCATGTTGCTGTATTGTGTTAAATTTGTGGTTCTTGGCAGGGTGCAATGGCTCATACCTGTAATCCCAGCACTTTGGGAGGCCGAGGTGGAGGATTGCTTGAGGCCAGGAGTTTAAGACCAGCCTGGGCAACATAGTGAGGCCCCCCTGCACACACTCACATGCAAAAAAAAAATTAGCCAGGCATTATGATGCGCGCCTGTAGTCCCAGCTACTGACAAGGATAAGGCGGGAAGATCACATGAGCCTAGGAGTTTGAGACTGCAGCGAGCTATGATGCGCTACTACCTTTCAGCCTGGATGACAGAGTAATACCTTGTCTCTTAAAAAAAATTGTGGCTCCTCATGCTAGCATATTAAGAAATTGCAATTCTTTAGTATCAAGAAGTTTTGTAAGATTCTTCAGTTCACTCAGGGACAAGTAGGGCAAAGAAGGGAAAAAAACATGAAAAGAAATTCATGGAAACTAGAATCTCATGAAAGGTGAATATATCCTATGGATTTCCTGGCTCTTTAACAAGTAACATTTTCTTGGCATTTTATAGACCCACAGAACTTCACATACATCATCTCCTCTGCTGCTCACCACAGAAGATGGAGACTAAGCAGTCATTTCCTTCCTGTCAAGATAAGACAGAATCTCTCTGTGCTGAATAGAGTTACTTTTAAACTTTCCTTTTACATCTTAAAAGTAATAAAAGTTCATTGTCAAGAGCTGTTTATATTTTCATTGTGTTTATTTTTAAGGAAGTTTTATCTGTTAGAGAAGAAAAAGAAAAAAAGAGAAAAAAAGAAACTGAGTTGCTAGGTTAAGGTTTTATAAATTCTTTCCCACATAACTCGAAGATTCCATAAAAAACATACTGAGGTTCATGAATGTATTAACCAAAAAGAGTTACCTCTAGATTTTTTTGATTTCTCTCATACTTCCTGTTGAAAATATCATTGAATCTAGTCTTTCTTCTTTTCCTAGCTCTAAGGAATGTATTTAAGTTCACCTTATAGTGATGCATCTGTTCCTAAGTACAACCGAAATCCACACCAAAAGGATAGCAGAATAATGTAACTGCTTGGGCCTAGGCAGATAACTGTAAGAGTTTTTCCAACATTTTGTTCTAGAATTCCTATAGTTTCATGCCTTAGGTTTAAGTCTGTTATCCTAGGCAAAGAATTTATGAAGAAAACCCCAAAAGCAATCACAGCAAAAACAAAAATAATTAAATGGGACCTGATCAAATTAAAAAGCTCTGCACAGCTTAGGACACAATCAACAGACAAATAGACAACCTACAGAATGGGAGAAAATATTTGCATGCTATACATCCGATAAAGGCCTGATAACAAGAATCTACAAAGAACTCAAGTATATCAGCAAGAAAAAATCAAACAGCCCCATTAAAAAGTGTGTAAAGGACATGAACAGAAATTTTTCAAAAGAGGACAGACTAATGGCCAACAGCACATGAAAAAATGCTCAACATCTCTAATCATCAAGGAAATGCAGATCAAAACCACAATGAGGTATCACCTAACTCCAGTGAGAATGGCTTTTATCAAAAAGTCCCAAAACAACAGATGTTGGTAAGGATGTGGAGAGAAAGGTACACTTATACACTACTGGTGAGACTACAAACTAATACAACTTCTATGGAAGTTAGTATGGAGATACCTCAAGGAACTAAAAGTAGAACAACTATTTGATCCAGCAATTCCACTGCTAGGTAATTACCCAAAGAAAAAGACATTTTATAAAAAAGACATCTGCACTTCAATGTATGTAGTAGCACAATTCACAATTGCAAAGATCTGATATCAATCCAAGTGCCCATCAATACAGGAGTGGATTAAGAAAATGTGATATATGTATACCATGGAACACTACTCAGCCATAAAAAAATGGTGATCTAATATCTTTTGTAACAACTTGGATGGAATTGGAGGCCATTCTTCTTAGTGAAGTATCACAAGAATGTAAAAACAAACACCACATGTACTCGATACTAAATTGGAACTAATCAATCAACATTTATATGCACATATGGATGTAACATTCAAGGAAAATCAAGTAGGTGGGGAGGGGATGGATAAATTCACACCTAACAGGTACAATGCACACTAACTGACTGAAGGGCACACTTATAACTTTGACTCAAACTTTACAAAAGCAAATTACGTAAGCAAAACATATGTACCCCCATAAAATTCTCAAATTAAAAAAACATTATAAGTAACTAGTTGGTCAAGTTTCTATTTTTAAACATGTTTAAACTATGTGACTTTAAAACATTGGAAAACTCTGGCTAATTTTTTCCTTTTCTGCCACACACTTTAGTACATGTCAGTTACCATTAAATAGAGTCCTTTTTAATGTATAGATCTTGGAGAATGTGTTTCTGTTGAGTGAAACATACTGTGTGCATCAAACCTTTCAGTGATGGATTACATGTTTGGGGAAGTATGATCTTACTTATTTTACCATAATTTAGTTCATGTTCAATAATATTTCATTCAGTTTATTTGATCTTGGCATAATTTGAAGAGATAAATGAGATAAATATATATTTCAAAACAAACTCTATTGATATTTATTTGCTCCCTCTGGTAAAATGTATCCCAAGGCTGAATAACAGAATATCACAGTGTCAGGCTACTTTTTATTGGCTTTTAAATTGTGCTATCCCCAGACCAACTGGTGCCTTATATAAGAAATCATTTCTTTATGCACTGATTGTAGCATATTCATTCTTAATGAGATTGGGCAATGCAGCCATTTAATGATTGAACCAAGTAGATACATTCTTCACTGTTGTCCATAACTGTGATAAGTTAAAATACGTTTATTTTTCCTAGCCTTCATTTATTTTTTTATGTTGCTTTTTAAAAAAAATTTCAGAATATTACTGGGGTACAAATGCTTTGATCATATAAATTGCCTTTGTGCTGCCCAAGTCAAAGCTACAGGTGCACCCATCCCGCAGACAGCACGCACTGCACCCATTAGATGTGAATTTATGCATCACCTTCTCTCCCCTCCCGCCTGCCCAATCCCCGATGAATATTATGTCCATATGTGCATATGAGTGTTTATCAATTAGTATCAATTTAATGGTGAGTACATGTGGTCTTTGTTTTTCCATTCATATGATATTTCACTTAGAAGAATGGGCTCCAGCTCCAACCAGGATAATATGAGAGGTATTAGTTCACCATTTTTTTTTTATGGCTGAGTAACAGTCCATGGTATACATACACCACATTTTATTAATCCACTCATGTATTGGTGGGCACTTGGGTTGTCTCCACATCTTTGCAATTGTGAATTGTGCTGCTATAAACATTCTAGTGTAGATGTCTTTTTTATAGAATGTCTTTTTTTCCTTTGGGTAAATATCCAGTAGTGGGATTGCTGGATCAAATGGTAATTCTACTTTTAATTCTTCGAGGTATCTCCATATTACTTTCCATAGAAGTTGCACTAATCTTAGCCTTC